>OMNR01038712.1:0-11637 GCA_900303205.1 Mora moro
TTGTCCTCCCGTGGGGGACAGGAGCTGCAGAGGAGCCCCCCGCCCAGCAGCAGCAGCCCGGCCGTGCCCCAGCCGATGTACAGCGCCGCCCCCAGCTCCCTCCGCTGGGCGTTGGTCATCATCGGGTTGTAGAAGTTCTGGACGACGGTGTTGGCCGTCCAGCACACGGGCACCAGCACCAGCACGCCCGCCACCAGGAACACGACTCCCGCCGCGACGGCCACCTTGCTCTTGGAGCGCTTGTCCCGCACGAAGTTGGTGCACTTGCCGCCGGCGATGCCCAGGAAGACGCCGAACACGCCCACGATGATGGCGAGGACGGTGAGGGCGCGGGCGGCCTGCAGGTCCCGGGGCAGCGCCAGCAGGGAGTCGTACACCTTGCACTGCATCTGGCCCGTGCTCTGCACCACGCAGTTCATCCACAGGCCCTCCCAGATGGTCTGCGCCGTGACGATGTTGGCGCCGATGAAGGCCGTCACCTTCCACATGGGCATGGCGCAGACTATGATGGACCCCAGGAAGCCTATGGTGGCCAAGGCCAAGCCAAGGAGCTGTCTCCCGCTGGACACCATGGTAAACACTGCTGCTGGAGGAACTCACTAAGAGGTATAGAGAGTAAAGGGAGTGGACAGACCGAAGACACAGGGTAGTTGTGACGGCTGTTTCTGCCTGAGTGGAAGGGAACAATGACTACCTCGGCAGGGTTTCAGGTCATCGTACTAACGGCAGGGGAGGAGTTGATCACCCCCCCTCGTCTTCTGTTCTCATGGATACTCACAACTGGTTTTTCTGAAAGAATCTCATCGGACAACATTCAAATGCATTCAACAACACCATTAAGGAAATAGTGTTATAGTGTTACACAAAGTCAACTACAACCTGTAGCCTGTAGACAAGTATGTTTTGTTTGCCCCAACCTATTCCCATAAACACACACACACACACACACATGTACAGTATCCATTTTTTATTATTTATAACAGAAATGAAACCAATTTGTATAGCAGAGTTGGGAGATCTTTCTCATATATTAAGGCAGTGGTTCCCAACCTTGGAGTCGGGACCCCACTTGGGGTCTCCTGATATGCATATGGGGTCGCAGGAGATTGCTTACATAAGCTATAGATATAGATATTTAGATATTTTCTGTCCTGTATATAAGAACCGACTGCCTAATGATTCATTGCCATGAGCAAACTACTACTACTCACTCAGTGTGTAGCAGAGCGATGCTAATACGTTCACCGAGACGTTGATATTAACCGGCAGATGTTGATCGGGTAAAAAACAATTTGTGTGGAAGCAGATGCACAAAAGTTAAAGTTGGGGTCGCTAATATTTTCGGAGCTAGAAACGGGGTCACGGGAACCACTGCATTAAGGAGTTACATTTGGTGTACTGAGTATAACTAAATATTTACATTTACATTTACTTTTGACTGTTTGACTCCCAGCCGAAAGGTTCTGGATTCGAAGCCCAATGTCCAAAGAGCAAGATGCTCTGAATCCTACCCGCTCATTACTGCTCACGGCATGTATTTACAATTCCCAGTACTTTGTCTACTAAATGACTAAATAGTAAATAGCATTTGCCAAACCTATTAAAGGAGAACCGTCACGCTCAGTATTTTCTAATATAAGAAGTAGTATACGTATATATATATACACGTATAAAGCAATCAATTCTTATGTTGGAAAACAGCTGAGCGTGACAGTTCCCCTATATAACAAAACATGCTATACTACGCCTCAAGAAGCTCAGGTTGGCTAACAGAGTGGTGTGAACGGTGTGATATTGTGTGTATGTGACCCAGTAGTGGACGGAGTCGGATTCAGTGTGTCTATCCAACCAGGGATCAGTGTTAAAGGAGGACGGATGGATGACATTCGATGTTACATTCAAAGCGTTTTTTAATTTGGCGTGTTGTAGTAATATTCCCGAGGCAGCAGGGCGGTCATGCTGGGCGTGTCCCGAACAAACAGCTCCTGCTTGGGCTGCGTTCTGGTGAACGAGGTGTTCCTCGGCTCCGCGGCCCTCACTCTGCTGAGCTCGGTGTACTGGTACGTGTCCCCGGCCGCCCTGGTCTGCAGGGGCAGGTCGTACGGCCCGGCCTTGTACTGCGGGGTCCGGGGGGCGGGGGAGAAGACCATGCTGGACCTCACGATGTCGGACCGGGGCGGGCTCATGCGTGACGGCTGGCTGTACTGGGACGGCGGGTAGGGAGGGGCGTAGCTGTCCGGCGTGGGCAGGTAGGGCTGGTAGGGCTGGTAGACCTGGGGGGGGGGGCCGGGCTTGGCCGTGCACACCATGCAGATGACGGCCCCGCCCACCAGCAGCAGGATCCCCGAGGCCAGGCCGATGTAGATGGAGGTGCCCACATCCCGCTTCATGACCGTCACCACCAGCGGGTCGTTGTGGACGATGGTGGTCAGCGCTGCGGACCAGATGACCGACACCAGGCACAGGATGCCGGCGATCACGCACAGAAGACCACCCAGCAGGGCCGCCTGGAACACACCCAGAACCGGTCAGGAAGAACAAGCTAGAACAGCAAGATAGATCGATCGATAAATACTGTTGTGGAGACAATCAGACAGACACTGACCTTGTTCTCGGAGGAGGACGTGGTGTAGGTGGACTGACGTGTGCTGTAGTAGTCGCTGGGCGGAGCTCCGCTGCAGTTGACCACGCCCCCTCCCATGACGGTGATGATGAACCCGATTAGACCCACGATGATGGACAGCAGCGTGAGGGCTCGTCCCGCCTCCAGGTCGCTGGTCATGTCGATGCCGGACTGTTTCTTACACTGCATCTGGCCCGTGGCCTGGACAACACAGTGCAGCCACAGGCCGTCCCATATCTGGAAGGGAGCGTTGGGTCTTAAAGGGCCCCTGTTTTACCACCAGGTGTGAGTGTGATTAGCCATTACAAGCCGTTTCAAAATTGTCCTCGTGACATAGTGACATCACAAGTGGGTGTGTCCACCCAGATGTATGATGGCTAGATGAGTCTGCCAGCCTACCCAGTGCACTGTACCAACTGCAGGCCAAATTTGTTTTTGTTTTTTTTAAGGGGAAAATGTACTTTTTTAAAAGTAAAGGAAATTAAATTGCCAAATTCTGAACCTTTGATTACATTGCTGAAAATGTAATTTAAAAGAATTCCCACTCAAAGATTTCTCTATTATATAGCAGCCTTATCCACAGTAACTGTAAAAAATAATTGTAGAAGTATTGATTTTTGTGATTTCCAATTCAAATGATGAAACGCCAATGCCATGTTATAGTGAATCACACACACATATATGGAAACGATTGGATAGCATATTTTCTCAAATAAAATAGAAAATACACAACAGCACAGAAAATACATGAGAGTACATCCAGTCAAATGTAAACTATTGCTACTACCTACCGATTGTGCAGACACAATATTTGCACCCACAAAAGACACTTCTCGCCACATAGGCAGTCCACACGCCAGGCACACCCCCAGGACCCCGAGCAGGCTCAGCACCAGACCCCCTATCAGTCTGCCTTGGCCTGCCATCCCAACACAATGGATTCTTCTTTTCCCTGGAAATGTTTTCTTACAAAAAAAAACGGTCCAATAGATCTGGCTCAAAAAAAAGTATTTCGAAAAGTATTAAGTGTATTTCTACCTTTTGCTTTACAAAAATCACCTTATTATTAAAATAAAACAGTCTCTTGTTCAGTTGGTAAAGACACATGAAGTGAAGTTGCTTCTACACTCGATAGCTTACTGTTGTGAAGCAGCCAAAAGACAGGTCCCTGCGTGGCAGGGATCATGTGCTCTATGTAAATACACATAAGGTAAACTCTGGTCTTCATCAGGTTCTTCTGCTTGTTGCGCATATTGAGATGGGCTGTCCATGAAGACAACCGGTCCTATTTCTTATTTTCGGACTTCATTTTGTGTTTGTGTTTGTGGGGACAGCCGTATGTCCGTACAGCTAAGCGGCGTTGTGATATTCTTTGTGCCCATGAAGTGAACAGTACCACGAGTCAAGACAAAAATTAAATGAGAAAGTACATTTATTTTGTTTCTTGCTGAATATAAAAAAATAAACCTATTAATAACACTCGTGTACATTTTAAACATGACAAACTCTTAAAAGTGAGCGACATTATGTTGATCATTCTGTACATCGCCTCATGAAACATGTAGACATCAACACATCGTATAAACAATATGGTCACGTGATCTAAACTTAGGGCAGGCAGCCTTGTCGAGGCTCGGTACGTATGCTACGTATATATACACGCACTATATATCAGGGATGCTTCGCTCTCGCCTCCTCAGCACCTATACGTGCCGCACAACATCCCTCCACCAATCACAAGCAGGGCTCCGGAAACCCAGCCCACATATATGGACGCCCCGAGCTCGCCCCTCCTCTCCTGGGTGGCGACGGGGTTATAGAAGCCTGTGATGATGTTGTAAGCCGACCAGCTGACGGGGATGATGCAGAGGACCCCCGCGGCCACAAACACCGCGCCTCCCGCGATGCCCACGTTGGTCTTCCGCGGCCCGTCGTGGCGGAGGAAGTTGGTGCAGCGGGCGCCCACCACCGTGAGCCCGATGGCTGCCGCGCCGACGGCGATGGAGACACAGACCAGCGCCCGGGCCGCCTGCAGGTCCCGGGGCAGGGCCAGCACAGAGTCGTAGGCCTTGCACTGGGAGTGACCCGTGCTCTGGATCACGCAGTTCATCCACAGGCCCTCCCAGAAGACCTGCGCCGTGATGATGTTGGCCCCGACGAACGCCGTCACCTTCCACATGGGGAGGGCGCAGATGAGGATGGTTCCCAAAAACCCGATGATGGCCAAGACGAGGGCAACGATTTGGTTTCCCATGGTAGTAGCAATGTGGACGATCAGGATTTTCCTCTCAGAGCAATCAGAAAGCACCTCTGCCAGCCGAGTACTCCTTGGTAGAGTTGCGGACCGTCAGTCCCAGCATTTTTCTCCCCCTCTGGATAAAAACATGAAACTGAACTTAAGTTGGCTCTGTGTATAGTCCTCTACTCAAAGTGGACATAGTGCTCGTTTCACTTTAGTCACAAGCAAGACAAACAGGGGCGGGGAGAGTGCTAGTTTAAAGATCAGATTACCTGCTTGTCCTGATTCCTACTACGTTTTGAACGAGAGGGCGGGCGAGTCGTCACCATGGAGACCATTTCTGAAAAGCTGCTTTGTTGCCCAGAAAGCAAATGCTTTGACTAGGACATTGAGAGCTTTTCCTCTTTCATAACAAGGGATGTCTGCTATACAACATTGTCCCGAGAAGACTGGTAAAATGCATTATGAAAAGGATCATGTGGCTTTAGCCTATCGGCAAGCCCGATGGTCCTCTCACACAGTCTGTGGCACTAAGATTAACAGCAAAACAATATAACCCATTTAAAAAGACAAGATGTGAAACCATTCCACCTAATTGCCACAGCATATTTCACTTTAAAGTATGCCAAATATAAAGTATACCACCTGGGCTCCTATAATAAAAGCATGCATTTGGTTAAAACAGGGCAACTAGCATGTTTAGCACCCTTGTATGAACAAATCCAGTCTACATCTGTACATGCAAGTGTAGGCCTTCAAACCCAAGTTTGAAGACTACACTGAAGCACAGATCACCCAATGTTGGAAGTGTTTTCTACCAATGCCTTAGCCAGTTAGTACATCACATGCAGATACTGCTCATGGCAGCTTGAGTGAACTAGCAAGCTAGCTCAAGTCAACTCTATAGCATCAATTGGAGGACCTTACAAGCATGTCTGAGGTTCAGGCCCAACACTGTAAACACAGACCAGAAAACAAAGAGATGGTGTAAGATTTTCCATTCAATTTAATGAAGCAATAAAAATATAAAATCATAATTTAAAGAGACTTCAAAAGTAAAAAAAAAAGTCATACAAGAGCATTAAAACATCTCAAACGTAGGCACCGCCGCTAGCTGCCGAGCGCGGCGCAGAATATTTGACAGAGTACCCGCGGTCCTTGCGCTCGACGCACTGGCAGCAGAGGAGAGCCCCGCCAATCAACAGGAGCCCCGAGGAGCTCCAGCCGATGAAGAGCGACGCACCCAGCTCCCGCTTCTGGGCGCTCATCAGGATGGGGCTGTAGAAATTGCGGATGATCTCGTTGGCCGACCACGATACGGGGATGAGGCACAGGACGCCGGCCACGATGAAAAAGACGCCGGCCACGAGGGCCACCTTGTTCTTGGCCGCCTCGTCCTCGATACAGTTGGTGCACTTGCCCCCGGCAGTGGCTAGCAGGAGGCCCATGAAGGCCACCAGGATGGAGATGACCACCAGGGCACGGGCCGCCTGGAGGTCAGCAGGCAGGTTCAGCATGGAGTCGTAGACCTTGCACTGCATCTGGCCTGTGCTCTGCTGCACGCAGTTCATCCACAGGCCCTCCCAGAAGGTTTGGGCCGTCACGATATTTGTGCCGATGAACGCCGACACCTTCCACATGGGGAGGGCACAGATGACGATGGCCCCCAGAAAGCCCAGGGTGGCCAGGAACATGCCGAAGATCTGGAGACCAGCAGACGCCATGATGTCAGACTCACTTATAGGAAGACTGGAACTGCTGCTGCCGCTGCTGCTGCTTCACCACCAAAACTTGACTTGATTTGGCTCGTGGCTCACCTGTGTATGTTATACCCATTGGCTGGGCTGTGGTAGCTTCTGATTGGTTGTTGAATGATTGATTCATTGAAAGCACCTGTGGTAGTTAGAATTATTTGATTAGAGACACTTTGAATGTATATTCATTGTTGTTATGTTGGTGGGGGGATTTGGATTAGGATAACATGATGTTGGTTATGAATACGACATAGAAGTTAGATAGAGTGACAGTAAAAGCACTACTCTGTACATTCTCAGAGCCACTTCACATTTCTACAGAGTGTTAATTGATAGACACGCCCCCTATCTTCAGCAACCTCTCAAGTCAAGTAGGTTTTTTTCCTCTGATTACAGCCCACATATACAGCTGCTGGCAGGAGCCCTTCCTCTTTTTCATGCCAGACCATTGCTGCATACAGACCTCCAGCTAATGCTAGTTTTTCTTGTCTCTTTGCGTTATGTGTTAGTTGTATCTACCAATTGTAAACGGATGTTCTGTTTAAGGTAAGTAATGAGGAATGAATCTGATGGTACATTGGCCATTTATATTTGCTAAATACTTGATTGATAATTTTGGTATTTTCCATTTCAATATTTACATAGACCAACTTTTTTTTTCAACAGTTTTGCCTGACATGATGATCTTTGACCATTTGATGATCTTTGACACGATCTTTGACCATCATGTTGGTTTTCTTGGACACATTTCAATCTCCAGAGGTTGTCAACTTCTTCAACAGTCTTCCTGTGATCCATAGGATGAATAGGAGTATCTGAATTCATGATCTGTTTTGGATATAGGCTTTTATTAAGAACACCAATACGTTCCCATGTCCATATGTAGTGTATTTTACTTGGCAACTTATCTATGCTGTACCACTTCTACACTTTTTCCATAACAGGGAGAAGATGAGATGGTACTTCATAATCACAGAGGACTACTTTGGCAGAGGCACCGCTGGGATTCGAACCGAGGATCTCCGGTTTTGTAGATCAGCACTTTAACCAACTAAGCTGTGGTGATGCACTGTTGGCATACATCAGTCTTCATATATCCTCAAATCACATAATAGTGATTTATCCAATGGGCTATTGTTGGTCTTAATTGGTTAAATGGTTAATCATTGTTTTGTAGGAATTATTTTTTTTGTCATTTTTTAAAATAAATGTTATTTGAACACTAATTTTTGTTGTGTGTAGTTCAGTGAAATATAAAAGGAAAGAGGGGGGGGGGGGGAAACAACCCCTACCTACATTTGTCCACCATTGAGAAGTGTTGCATTTCACACACCTGTGACTGACAAGCAAGATGGATTCCCCTGAACCAATCACAGAAGAGATGCTCTCATTGGTCATAAAATGAGCCGGGAGCGGCCTAAAATCTAAATGGTCTCGTACAGAGGCAGTCAACTTTAAACCAATATTCTCACAGCTCATTTCACTCACATAATGGCTCTTAAATCTTACAGCATTACATTTACATTTACATTTAGGGCATTTAGCATATGCTTTTATCCAAAGCGACTTACAAGTACATTTGTTCGGAAGAGAATATATTTCTGAGGTAAAGATATGAATAGAACAGCACTTTTAAAAAATATAGATATTTGGAATTGCTGTAAAACCTGCTGCCAAATGGTCACTTGTCTTGGCGTTTAAATGTAAAAAGTAAGACTTGACATAATGGCAAAGAGATGCTAGAGTTAAACGTTTCTTCTAAAATCAAATCAGAGCGCATGGGAATAGTGAGCACCACCGTGACACTATACACATGTAAATATCCTTAGTACATCACACCTTATTGTCCTGCGGGCAAAATCTGGCACAGGAAAAGATAATTGACATTTGTGCCGTAATGGTGTGTTGAACCAACTTCACGTCGCCAACAAAAGGGTTCTTTCATACGCCCCTCCCTTCTGAAGTGGTAACCATGTCGGTCGGCATGGCTCCGCAAGCTCTCTTAATGTGTCTGGGCTCTAAGGCAGCTGTGTGTGTATTTCATCTGTGGCTAAAGCCCACCCATCCGTTGGAGGGGGTACTGCCATTATAAGCCCTCTCTCTGTGAGACCCGTCTCCTTGCCGTTGGTTGAGGGTTTCCAGTGTGCGGACGAAAGCCAGCCAGCCATGGCGTCGTTGGGGCTGCAGATTCTCGGCGTGGGCCTGGCGGTGCTCGGATGGCTGGGCAACATCATTATCTGCATACTGCCCATGTGGAAGGTGTCGGCGTTCATCGGCAACAACATCGTGACAGCCCAGATGATCTGGGAGGGCCTGTGGATGAGCTGCGCGGTGCAGAGCACGGGCCAGATGCAGTGCAAGACCTACGACTCCCTGCTGGCGCTGCCCGCGGACCTCCAGGCGGCGCGGGCCATGGTGGTCATCTCCATCCTGCTCTCGCTGTTCGCCGTCCTGCTGTCCGTGGTGGGGGGCGAGTGCACCACGTGTGTGGGCGACGCGGCGGCCAAAGCCAGGGTGGCCATCGCGGCGGGGATGTTCTTCGTGCTGAGCGGGGCCCTGTGCCTGGTGACGGTGAGTTGGCCCGCCAACACCATCATTAAGGACTTCTACAACCCCATGGTTCCCGATCCCCAGAGGAGGGAGCTGGGGGCCTGCCTGTACGTGGGCTGGGGGGCGTCCGGGCTCCTCCTGATCGGGGGGCTGCTGCTCTGCTGCCAGTGCCCATCGAGAGAAGACCGCTACAGCGGAGGGAAATACACTCCACCCAAGTCCTCCGTACCAGGGAAGGAATTTGTGTGAACTCAGTCGTCGGCTGCTATGAAGTCATTTTTATTTTATTTTAAAGGTGTTTTTTTTCCTTAGAGCACGGTTTTGATTAGTCAACGCATTCAATAACGTACTTATTACTTGCTGTATAACCATTGTATTTTAACAGTATTTTAATGTTATGCAATGTAATGTTATCGGCTAATGTTGAGCTGCAAAGTAGTTAAAATGTTTTCTAACTGTTGGCCTACTTCATTAAGTTTGTTGTTGTCTATTCGTGTGTAGAACCAACCTAACTTCATAACAGATTAATGCACTTAATTTATACTGTGTATACTATACGGTTTTCCATTTGACAATGTTTTTAATCGAATAAAATGTGTTTACCCAATCCCCAAATACATGAGTAAGCTTCGTCAAATGCAAAACATTAGTCTAGATGTCTAGACTTAGGGTGATCTATTATTATGATCCCTCTTCTGTCAAAGGTCTGTAAACAAACCATTAAGAGTTCAACCTGACTACACTTGACAGATGTGCCAGAACAGTGTGTGTATAAAAGTGCGTAAATATCCATGCTTTTGAATATGTGCAGCAGTCGCTTGGCAACATTTATTCAAGCATGCAAACAGAATCGTTGTTTCTGGCGGGGATGACCATTTCATTCAAGACACAAACTGTAAATTACGGTCTTGGCGGAACACGGTTGATTTTCGCTGTGCCTGGCATGCCAAGCTCCCTGGGAGACCAGACTGAGGACATGAACAGTTATTGTGGGAGTCTTGTAGTGAGAAATCATGACTATTTTCATTTCACTTTGATTTAAAAAAAGACAAACAATGACAACAAATGATTTTTGTACAAAACTTTAATTAGTTTTTTTGTCTAGAGAACACATTAAATTAATCGATAAAATGAAACATTACTTTGAAAAAACAAAATGCTAAACATTGAAGTACTACCCTATTGTTGACCCTGTGTAATTAATATACATGCGTACACTTCTCATGTGTCCTGTCAGCTTTCACAACATGCAAAATATGTAATCGTGTATGTAATCAAATCAAAATATACACATTTCAAGCGCCTGCTGCATGGATTTAATGTGTATTTAGATACTTCAAATAGATTGAGCTTTCCAACTGATCAAGTCCTAGTCATTTCTATTCTAGTATTTATCATTTCCAAGCCCCATTCCCCCCGTCAGAGTGAGAAACTCACACATAGTCCCTGATCGACGAGGCGGACCTGGCCGGGGCAAACTTTGTCGCCGGGAAGGGCCGCTTGTCCTTCGGGGGGCAGTTGTTACACAGCATCCCCCCTCCCAGCAGGAGCAGGCCTGCGGACCCCCAGCCCAGATAGAGGGAGGCGCCCAGCTCCCTGCGCTGAGACGCGATCACCAGGGGGTTGTAGAAGTCCCGGATGACGGTGTGTGCCGACCACGACACGGGGATGAGGATGAGGAAGGCGGCGATGAGGAAGATCACCCCCGAGACGATGCAGGCCTTGGCCTTGGCCGTCTCGTCCTCCATGCAGTTGGTGCACTTCCCGCCCATCACCGCCATGAGCACCCCGAACACGCCCACGATCACCGAGACGATGACCATGGCCCGGGCTGCCTGCAGGTCCTGGGGCAGCGCCAGCATGGAGTCGTACACCTTGCACTGCATCTGGCCCGTGCTCTGCACCACGCAGTTCATCCACAGGCCCTCCCAGATGGTCTGCGCCGTGACGATGTTGGCGCCCACGAACGCCGTGACCCTCCACATGGGCATGGCGCAGGTGATGATGGTGCCCAGCCAGCCCACGAAGGCCAGGAGCACGCCCATCAGCTGCAGGCCCTGGGACACCATGGTTACCTGCTGGGGGTGGGAAGCGGAGGCCTTGCTGTTCTGCTGTGTCTCGAAACGAAGAAGGAGAAGAAGAAGAAGAAGAAGAAGAAGAAAACGTTGACGACTTTGCTTGGGGTTTAGACGAGAGTTTGAAATGAAATGAAATGAAACAAACAAAACACACCTTGGAGGTCAGGAGATCGGAGGTGGCGGTTATGCAAGGCGATGCAGACGATGGAGATGGAGTCTCCTCTATTCCACTTTGGTTGCGGTCTGCGCTGAGGTCTCGCTCTCGCAGCCTGTGTGCAATGTGTGTGTGCCGTGTGTGAACCTACCTGAAATCTCTTATAGGATGAACTTTCAGGGTGGAGTTTCTGTGCTCCCAAACAAAAGCCGAAAGCTGACACTGGACCCCCCCCCCCC
>OMNR01038714.1:10815-24215 GCA_900303205.1 Mora moro
TCATTAGTGACATGGATCCAAAAATATATATTCAGTCTCTTTAAAAGTATCTACTAAACAATAAATACTGATTTTCCACCCAGAACTCACGTCGTAGTGCGTCCACAGCTGCAGACCACAGGAGCTGATGCGGAACACACTGGAGAAGAACCGGTCGGCCTCAAAGAACTCTGGGATACGGAAGTCCTCCGCCAGGGATGGGAACTGTTTACTCAGATCGGCAGGTTCCTGAGAGGAGGGGACAGGAGAAACTGTTTGGTATATGTAGAGGACTTGCTGTTTTACGTTGGAACTTTTCAAGGGTAGTAGAAGTACATGTTTCAGCTTTAAAAAGTCATTTAGATACCTTTCTCACATCGTCTGCAAGGGATCTTAGGTAATAACTCTCCCCCTGAGACACAAATTGAGAAACCTTGTATTTACAGCATATAGTGTGTATGGAATTTGTGTTACACAAATTCATAAAATAAAATTTTAAAAACATGCTTTTGTTTCATTGCTTACATCCGTTAGAAAGAAATCGCTGTGCTTTGTCTCTGAGGCTCTTTTCACAAATTCATGGAATGGCAGAGTCCTGTTAATAATAAGAGGTAGGTGTGTATCTGTTCATGTTAAAATAAATATAGTAATAGTACTAGTAAGAACTGTGTGTGTGTGTGTGTGTGTGTGTGTGTGTGTGCGTGCGTGCGTGCGTGCGTGCGTGCGTGCGTGCGTGTGCACACTCACTTATACACAAAGTTCTTCTTCAGGAAGTCCATCTGTGGGACAGCGGACACGTGAATCTTTACATCTGTGTCGCTTGCTTTCTGTCCAAGATATTCAACTGTCCACTTCTGGAGGCATGGGCCGAGATTCACGCCTTTCAAAACGGCTGGCTTTCGCTAAAATCCACACACAATTCAGAAGAACGTTATGTTGGCAGTAAATAAACATGACTGTCTTAATATAATATAATATAATAATCGCCAGGTAGTAGATACAACATACAATACAGGCCATAGAAAATAACAGAATCAGCCAGCTAGTCAGAGGGTGGGTTAGGTCATAGTCATGATCGTACCTGTGGATATATGTGTAGAAGAAAAATGTCCCTGTTTACATCTGTGAAGATGGGCACAGGGAACTTCTCCTGCAGCTCCATTCAAAACAACACAAGGTGTTACATCCTCTAATGTCCGGCTGTCCACCGCAAGGCGTTTCTCGTGAATGTGCATGTAATGAAAGCTTGTATTTTAGCTTGAATAGTTACGTTTCCGTTTAAATGTTTTAGCATAACAAAATATGGCCAGCTCCTCGGAGACGCGTCGTAAAGTAAACCTAAATCTAAGTAAATCGAAACCCCTCGCAACGCGTTTCCAGTCGGACGCTGCAAGCGGACGGACCGAAAAATGCATAGGGAGAAAAAATGGCGCTGCGTTTATTACGAGGGGGCCACTGTTGTAGTTTACCTTCACTATTCAACGTCGCTCGTCATTTAACACCCGGACATGTTGCCCTGACTCGGCCCAGTAAAACGCAGTTGTCCTCAGCTCGCCCCTATAGCTCCGATGGGCCCAAACTGAACGAGAAGATGATGGTGCTGGGCATCCCGAACCCTCTCATATGGCTGCGCACACGACTCTACTACTTCTTGATCCGGGCATACTTTGACAAGGAGTTCACAATCGAAGACTTCACCGAGGGAGCAAAACAGGTGTGTGTGTGTGTGTGTGTGTGTGTGTGTGTGTGTGTGTGTGTGTGTCCACATGTTAGTGGTGGGTTAGAATAGAGATGTTCGTTGCCAGTCAAGTCAAGTCAGTGTTATTTGTGTAGCCCTTAACCACAGTTTTAGTTGGTCTCAAAGGCCATATCGCCACCCTGGCAGGGCATAATGATTACATTTTATATACATGTGTTGTAATGCGCATACTATTATTGTATAACACACAGCAATTGTAGATTAAATGTAATGTGTATACATTTTTCTTATTTATTGTTTTCAATAGAACTGTTGTTTGTTTTTTGTGTCCTGCTACTGTACTGTGGCATCCCAATTCCCTGTCTGGGATCAACTAAGTATTATCTTTTATTATCTTAATAATATTCCTGGAATTCCCTTTTTGATGTTGCAGGCATTTTCCCATGTGTCTAGACTGCTGTCAAAGTGTCAGTTTGACGCCTTGGAAGGTCTGGTAGCACAGGACGTAAGTAAAGATGCACCATGCCCAAATCCTAATGATCACATTTCTTTAAACGCTAAATGTACCTTTCCTTCTGTTTGCTGTAATATCTTTTATTTAGTATTTTAATAACTACATATAACTGCAATAACTGTTTGTTTTTGTTTTTTTTGTTTTTCTTTTCTTTCTTTTCCACAACAAGTAGCAGATGTCAGTATTCCACAACATCCCTCTTAACTGTTCACTGTTTGTTTGTTTGTTTGTTTGTTTGTTTCAGTTGGTTGGTAAGCTGGAGGACAAATGCAACCGTCTCCCAGCAAGTCACAAGGAGGCCCTCTCAGCCAGCCCAGACGACATCATGTTCACATTCCCTAGCGACGTGGGCATTTACTATGACGACAACGGTAGGCATCAACAAGCAACAAACTAATGAGCCAGTAATTCCAGTCCACTTTTTGTAACATGGGTTTTGTTTTTCCAGGGAGAAAATTTGTCAGCATTCTCATGCGCTTCTGGTATCTGACGAGAGCCCGGCTTCCCGATCACCCCCTGGAGGGGTCGCGCATCTTCAAAATGGCCCTGGGTAATGAAGGACAGTTGGAGCCTCCACAACTGTTATCAGCTAACTACGAGTGAGTGTTTATCTTCACCAGAGGAACTGGACACTCCTGTCATTCTTAGATTATGGACACTAGCTTTTACTAAATAGAAGGTATGCGTCTTAAATATAAGGTAGTGGATATTATATCAAATATTAGATATATAATATAATATTAGATATATTAAATATATACTGTGTCAGGCAATTCTGAACACACTGTTAGTTTGGGGGACACTAGAGTACAATGGCATATAATCAATATGTATCTATTAGAACTATCTTATGCACTTAACCTGTGTCTGAAAAGCAAACAATCAGGTGGATGACAAACATTTAAACAAATGTTTTTCGGCCAAGCATGCTTTCACAAATGCAAGGAGTTTGGATCCAGCCTCATTCTGCTGAGCTGCATCCACAAGACTGAAATACCAGAAAGCAACGGGCGAAAACAAACCATTCTTGATGTGGCTATTGAGATTGACTCTTTGTGTTGGACATATTCCATCTGAGATGCATACCACGTTTTAGTTTGGTTTGAACTAGAATATCTGTTAATATCCTTGTGACCTCTAACAAACAGTATAAGCTAATGTTCATTTAAAGTTCTGGGTCGGATCCGTATTCAACACACAACACAATTTAGGAATGAAGTGTTCCTGGAAGTGAGAAAGTAGTCTAAGTCACTCCACTAAATCATATCCACTCCCTTTCGTCGATAATCTAAGGATCAAATCTCAGATATTCCCTATAAACTTTAAGATTTGTCGTAGGTTCTTCTTTCTACTGCATTATCTACCGACAGTCATTCTAACATGTTTGTTTTTTACAGATTTCAGAGGGAGTTCACGAAGGGTGTGGCCCCGGACTGGACCATCACAAGAATAGAACACTCCAAACTGTTGGATTAAGAACATCGCGCCCAAGGTTTCTGAAGTCGTCATGGAGAAGGATTGGAGAACCAGCCACCCTCTCTCCTGATGCCTTCCTGGTGCCTTTTTTTAAACCAAGACCAGGAGGATTGTCTTCCTGGTCTGCAGATCTCCATGTGAGCCCTCCAGGAAGGGTGGCTGTCAACACCGGGACATCCTCATCATCATTTTTAGGACAGACTTTGATGTATACAGTATCAGCTGTAGCAAAATGTCCATAAATGAAATGTAAACATTGACTCATTTAGTTTTTCCCTCCCCGTGTTGGAAGCCAATGTGTCGTCGTAAGGTTATATACTGCAGATCAGAGTCCATCGCTATGAACAGATTATTTGTTGGGCTCTACCTGAGGTTTTCTGTTGTGTACTGTGGACACTAAGGACTAAATAAATATCTTTGTGTTTGACCTTTGACCATGTCAATGTACCACCCATTTATGGGCTGAAAGGACATAACGACTCAAAGTACGCTCTAGAGCTGATTATATATGAAGTGATGAAAAGAGATGTTTGTCATAAAGAGGTTCCATTAATTCTAACAGAAAACCAGTTTTTTGAATTTGTTCCTGCCAACAGTCAATGTGCTGAAAGTTTTGAACCAACTGTAATATCATTAGGGTATTAATTATTGGTTCCGTTCCTCCCAGGGCTGCAGAATCTTCTTCGAACATTATGATTATCATAATAAAGACTGAACAAATGCAAAGTTAACCGTTGTGTCTTTACTGCCGTTAGAGTATTTGAATGTATAATTTAATTTAATTAAAAAATATATCTATATAAATCATTATTGTAATTGGGGCGTGATCATTTTCAGCACAGGTGTAACCATAGGGTGTAACAGCCCATCCCTTTCGACACATAACGACGTCACTTGCCGTCTATTGATGTGTTCCCACACCGCTCTGCTATTGGACCGCTGCCCCTGAGATCTCATTGCCTATTGGCCAGCTAATGCGCCCGCCCCCTTACGTTCACATAGTGGGCGGTTTCTCACGTTGTGTGTATGTATGTGTGTGTGTGTGTGTGTATGTGAATGTGTGTATGTGTGTATGTGTGTGTGTGGGGCTACAGTCGGTGACAGTCCCCGCCGGTGTCCACGGAAGCAGGAGGAGCGGAGCGGAGCGATGGAAGCGAAGCGTCTGTAATTAACGACCCCGAAGTTCCATGTGGAGGATGAGGCTGGCCGCCGTGGCCTTCTACGGGGCGGCTCTCGGGCTCCTGGCGACGGGCTTGCGGGAGCTGCTGACGGGGTTCGAGGAGAATCGGTGTAGCATGACCTACATGTACGAGTACCCGGAGTACAGGGTGAGTAGTGGCTAAAGCGATGTCTGGTAATTGGCCTTTTAAAAAAGGGATGGCCAATATCGTGTGCCTCGATTTTTTTATTTTATTTTTTAATTTTTTTAAGAGACGCAAATGACGCAGATCAAGGTCTCAATTCCTCGCTGGCGTTTCAGCGAGACGCCGGGGAAGACGGTGTTATCCATCTTAATGGACTTGGGCGTTGTGTGGAGGCAAAAAAAATGCGTCCCATGTTGCAGACTGCTACCTGTTACAGTGGGCGGCTTCCCCCTCACCCTCACCCGGCTCCGGGGACGGGGACGGGGACGGGGCCCCCTGCCAGCCTAACGATGTCGGGTGGTGTCACAACACTTTGTCAAATCCTTCAGTTACAAGTACAAATGAAGTACAACCAGCACCCCTCCCGACAGGCTATTTCGGAGTACCACAGCTGTTTTGAAATATAACGTGCGTTTGGGGAAGTGGGACTATTTTTAGGCACGTACTACACATCCATACATTTCCACAAATAACTGCTGTATTTAAAGTGGTACAGTAGACCCACCCTTGTCGAATAATATCTCGCTTGTACCTTGAAATGGTGTTGCCGCCTTATTTGAGTTTCTTACTAAGGACCCCAGTCAATTAAACCAGGTAGTTGGTGGCCTCAGGCATTGTCAGAAGAGAGAGAGAGAGAGAGAGAGAGAGAGAGAGAGAGAGAGAGAGAGTGTGTGTACTGATGTGCTCATCTGTGCAGAAGTAGGACACAGCTGAGCTGGAGGTCAGACCTGCATATGGACCTTTTTAATTGACGATGCAAAAACCATGTTATAGAAAAACCATGTTATTCTTCGTAAGTGTGTCTGTAAAGAGGAGGAGCAGGGACACCATTATACTCTGTAGTTCCCCATGTTTACAACATTAGTTATTTAAGGTTCGGGTCACGGGGGAGAGATATTGTGTTAAAAAGCTCTTTAACTACATTAGGGATGTGAACAGCACATTGGAAGATGTTTCTAGATAGCTCACTCATGTATAGAGGGACTCAAGTGTGTGTGTGTGTGTGTGTGTGCGTGTGCACGTGTGCGTGTGTGTGTGCACGTGTGCGTGCCCCCTCTCCCAGCGCGTCACACTGCCGCGGCGTGTCTCCAGGCTGTATCCGGCCTATGGACTCTACCTGTACGGTGAGGGCCTCTATGCCCAGGAGACCCGTGCCCTCAAACTCACCGGGGCCCCTGTGCTCTTCCTGCCCGGAAACGCTGGCAGTTACAAGCAAGGTAAGAACCGCCTGCTTTTAGTTCCGTCTTTACAGAAGTTTTTATTTTTATAATTTATTGGTTCTGTTATTCTGTTAATGACTTTTTTATTTAATATTTCAGTCGTTGTTTTAAGTTACATTACTGTTTCAACTCTGCTGAAATACAATTATTACTTGTATTATTAAATTATGTATTATTAAAAGTAAAAGTAAAAGTAGTAGTAGTCGCAGTAGTAGTAGTAGTATGATTGATTGTTATTGTTAGTGTTATTGTAACTATGTACTATATACACATATAAACCATATAAAGACCATATAACATAAAGTACTACTAAGCCAGAGAGATTAAACTCCTCCAGCAACGAGTGGTGCTGTAGCGTTTTATTCAGTATGACAAAACCAGGAAGTTAGGCAGAAAGGAATGTCGCCAGTCCAGTACGTGTTGTCATATGACATATGCCTTTTTAGACTCATGAAAGTTCAGATTGGTCAAATGTAGGCTAGTTTCACTCCATTTTACATCCACAGTATATAGGTTTCGCTGATCTGTGGAAAAATAGAAAAATAGCCTACATATAGCTTATCTTGGAGCTAGTAATGGTTTGGTGTTTCCAGAACAGGTTGGAAACACTCTTGTAACTTGTTAACTATTATAGTATATATATATAGTATATAGTGATAATATAATATATAGTGTTTGCTTGGGAGGGGTATGGGCAGATTCAAAGTCAAAGAGTGAGAAGTTGTAAATGGTTATCTTTTCCATTGTGTAGGCCTACACTGAGACTGTTGGTTAAGGATTAGCGCTGATAAGGTTGCATATGAGCGTATCGGGTTCAGGTCACACATGGTAACAAAAGCTAAATCTGATGCATGCATGCAAAATCCGTGCATGGGCACATCAGCGCCGTGCACGCGCACATCAGCACCGTGCACCTCAACACACACCTCAGCACCACTGCTGGAAAAAAATCCTAGGGAAAACACAGATATTATTTAAGTCAGGCTTTCTAAAATCCATGAAAGCATTACAATTCAAATACAAAACACAACAGTAATTACCATAGTTTTGGTCCATTCAAATGTATATACCAGGAGGACTGAAAATATGAACCTGAAACGTATGTATTTATTTATTGATGATTTCACCGCTAATGGACTTGCATGTCTAAGACAGGACAGAGAGAGAGCGAGAGGGAACGCGGTGGATTCCGGCCTCGTCCGCAGCCTAACAGCCTTGGACTATTTCAGTTGCAGCTAAGCTTATTTCTTCTCTATCCGTCTTTGGCCAATCTTATTTAGAAAAGAGTGGGGCTGAGCCGACCCTGGACTTAACTGTACAGATTGTGGACCTGCTGGAGGGTCGGGGGCAGATTAGGAGTGTGTAAGCAGCCACCAGTGGGAATCAAATGATTTATATGTCCTCTATTGGGTTTCTGGCTCCCCTGACTGCGATGCCCTGTTTTACGTTCATGTAGTATTAAAGGAGAACTGCACCACAGCACTCATGGTAATTTGCTACCATCCTAATGTCATTTAATCTATTTAGAGTCAACTGCTGTTGCTCGTCGAAAGGTCTGGTTGAATCTTTAGGGCCTGTCTTCCTTTTAAGGATGAATCAAGTGAATCTGTTTGTTTTAATTATATTATTATAAAGCCAATAAGAAAAGTAAAGCACAAGAAGACGCTAACCTTCGGCCTTGTTTTAAAGTTAAACGTTTCTGGGAATCGTGTCTGAGATCGGTCCAGCGAGGACCGATCGAGGTACACTTTGATTAGAGCAGCTCTGTGTTTCCCCATAGGTGCTTGCATCATAATATAATTTTTTATTATTATGTAGCACCTTTAATTCAGGTAACACATTGCACATTCCAAGGAAAATAAGCCATGGAAATAATGAAAATAAAAACCAGTGCTAAAACCCAATCTAAATGATGTCAGTTGTCAGCAAACTCTCCTAAATGCATAGTTTCCTGTAGAGAGTGATGAGCAGTGACACTAACCCCGGTGTTGCCCCTGGTCCCCCTGGTGCAGCTCGCTCCCTGGGCTCGGTGGCGCTGAGGAAGGCGGAGAACATGGAGGGGGGCGTCCACCTCAACGTGTTCACCGTGGACTTCAACGAGGAGCTGGTGGCCCTGTACGGGGGCAGCCTCCGCAGGCAGACCCTCTTCCTGCACGAGTGCATCAAGGCCGTCCTGCGCCTCTACAAGGTCGGCATTCACCAGGCTCATATTGACAACGCCTTAAAACCACCGTAAAACACCACTGACCAGCTTGACCGGTCTGACCACTCTATGGTCAGATTGATGAGATTGGTTTTGCCTTTTAACTTCAGTGTCGTAATGTCTTTGAGGACAAAATGCAACAATGACGCTATTTCACAATGCTATTCAAGTCCCAGGCAAAATCCAATAGACCCTTTCCACTCAGGCATCATCGTACCACACTAATTATGGGTCTGCTAATTATGGGCCCATTTCAATGTATTGCCCGTCTCTAAAACTTGGGCTTAATGACAAAATCGAATACTATGAACCCAATTGACCAATGCCTTAAGATGTCTCTCGTCTCTCCAGGGTCAGGAACGCCCGCCCAGCACCGTGGTTCTGGTCGGCCACTCCATGGGAGGGATAGTGGCCCGGGCGCTCTTCACCCTGCCCCGCTCCAGCCCCCACCCGGTCAGGCTCATCATCACCCAGGCCTCCCCTCACCTAGCCCCGGTGCTAGCCCTCGACACGCACCTGCTGGGTACGGACTGGGGACACACCACCACCACCACCACCACCGCACACAGACTTGGGGATGTTAACGTGCTGGACTGTTCTGAACTATTTCATTACATGTCACTTTATAATTGCACATTCAGCCCTTTACAAGGTGTTCTGCACTGTCATGGTGTTTGGTTGACCTTTTCCATTGTACCTTTTTGTTTTTTAAAATACCTCAGTCAGGTCAGTTCACTTTTTTGATTTGGGATTTACATTTGTTTGATGTTTATTGTTATTCTGTTGTCATTGTTATTATTATTATTATTATTATTATTATTATTATTATTATTATTATTATTATTATCAGATGGACAGGTATATGGGAGGGGTATTTTTCTGAGCTTTTAGGTCTAGTAAGCTATCTTTATTGAGGAAAACATGATTGTTCATCTTTTTTTATGTTATTATCCACAGTAAGTAATGCTTTATTTAAATGAATATATGCTTATAGTTTGGCATTTCTTATTCCTTGTTTGCATACCCCAGAAAATTAGATTAATCCATCTCCTTTGTTCTTTTTTTTTTTTTAGTGATGCGACCATACTAACTATCGTCATCACAATCTTAAAATCCAACCCATATTGGAGAATTTATTTTCACTCTAGTGTTGTATGTAATCTCTCTGCATCTATTGGTCTATTCTGTGTAGAGTTCTACTCCGCGGTCCGGGAGAGGTGGGTGAAGCACGCGGACAGCCTGGCCAATGTCACTGTGCTCTCTGTGGGGGGCGGTTACCGTGACTACCAGGTACGCTCTGGCCTGACGTCCCTGCCTTGCTCGCCGGGAGACCCCAACAAGCTGTCGCTGGTGGTAAGACTCGACTGTCACCGTGTGTGTTGGCAGTTATCCATCTGAACTGCACTAACTTGGTTACGTTTAGATGTCAGGTTGACTTCATGAATCAGATTAAGAGATTAAGGATTGTTAAATGGTAGGTGGTTAAGTTTAAGTAAAGGTTTGGTGTGGTTGAGGTCAGGATTAGGGTGAGGATCTGGTGGTGGCGATCTTGATACAGGTTGAAATTCCAGCCTTAGAAAGTGAAAGTCCTTTCCAGAGTCCCAGCTTCAGAATGTAAACATCTGGATTAGTATCCACCCAGCTCAGTGCTGGAGGAGTTTTACTTTCTGAACCAACCTGGAACGTTTTGTGCTTCTTCCCCCCCCTCAAGGCGACCGCTGTTCCCAGGACCTGGGTGTCCACAGACCATCTGTCCATCGTTTGGTAACAAGTCTCTTCTTATTTCTACGATGCCATGTCTCGTTTTTTACTCTTCATCATGTTTGAGGAAAACGGTCTTTGTGTTTTGTGTTCCAGGTGCAAAGAGCTTGTTCTCGCCACGGTCCGAGCTCTCTTTGACCTCATCGAACCCGAGACCAAGCAGGTCAGACTCACTGTAAATACCAGTGGTCACGCCAACCTCCGTGTTTTCCTCCCCCTAACGGAATGGTTGAAACTGCCTATCAGGATGTGCGAATGTCTTAGTTCATTATCAAAGTGCCTTCAAGTGGCTAGACAGTGCAATGCAGTCCATTGAAGAATTTGTGTCTGTGAAATGACAGTGCCAAAACCTTACACCATAGTACTGGGATTAGTATTATTTTCTCAAATGTGCTATTTGACACTTTCATCCAAAATGCACTTAAGCCATTTAGACGCAGGCCATTAATGAGCCAATAGGGTTGAGGGCATCCTGCTCAACGATGCCTACAGGTCGGCTGTGGTGGATACTGCGCTTCAAACCCAGAACCGTTCAGCTGGGAGTGAAGCGCCCCCGAGCTACTACACTATCCTCCCTTCCCCTACTGAGTGATGCATATTGATTTCTAAGCTCCTCCCCGTGGATAAGCTAACCAATCAGTGTGCGGTGGTTAGTTGACAGACAGTGTGGTGAGGAGGATGGAGGTGCTGGACCACCACTTCATCAGACACCCCGTCAGGATGCTGGACGAGGCCCAGGAGCCCTCCCTCACCCTGCCAGGTAAACGCATCACAGCGGCAAAGGCACCCCTTCAATGCAAAACGGAAAACACATCACATTCTTAATAATAATATGAAGCAATGGCTGAATCTACAACGCTCATATTTCACATATCGCAGATTTTCCTGAAGCTTGGAGTGAGGTTAATGCACTGCGTCTGGCGTACAGCACACCAAAGGTAGAGTTGGAGAGTATTTATTTTCTCTATTCAGCTGTGGAAAAGGCTTGGTTGTAGCATAGAACCTAAAACGTATAATATTGTTCCACGCATGGTGTATGCAAGGTATGTTTTAAACCACACATTCTAATTTGATTTTTGGATTTATAATGAGGTAATACACTGCAGTTATGGGAAATGCTTGCAGACATTGTGTATTGATTTTGTCTCTGGTGTGGAATGTGATGCCCACAGGAAGGCCAGGCCAAGTACTTCCTGTTTGCCCTGTCCAGTCGCAGGAAGGCCTACAGCCATTTCTACTGTCGCAGCAGCAACATGGTGAGGACTGGTTCCTGGTGTAGAGTTACACTGTGCTAAGGTTAAATGTACAATATATGCCTCAATATGTAGCTTGATGAAATCAAAGTTGTTTTATGTGCCCTTAACTGCAAGGGAAATGCCATGGTTAATAATATGAAACTTTGATTAACTTTAGATTTACTGTTCATCCTATATGTGTGCAAGGATAGGTAAATTGATAAAGTGTGTGTTTGTGTTTGTGTGTGTAGGAGATGACCAGCTGGGTATATGGTTGTGTCCAGAAGACTGGCTCTATCTGGTAAGAAGCCTCTATTTTATGATTTATGATTATTCTACAATGTAAAACAATCTTGAGCTGGTCAAATGTTGACTGTTGTTTACATTGTCGTGACATTATGAACATAATTGTACCTGAGACAGTTTTAGCTGCAGCTGTAAAGTGAACGACACATGGACCAATATTTTGTCATGCTTATTGATGACACCACAATACACCACATAACCTACGTGCTGCATCGTGGTGTCATTCCTAAGGTTTGAAATGAGTTTGTCTTTTAAAAACAATATTCTTTTCTTCTTTTTCTCTCTGAACCGACCAGTGTCCGTGCGGTGGACCTGTCTCTCGGAACGGAACTCCTACCTCCATATAAGGTAATGTCCTCCTCATGCTTGTTTATAGTTATACTGACTACATACTGACTAAATCTTAAACGACATGGCGTGCATGGTTAAACGTTCAACACAGAACCAGATCCGTCTACGGTAATGACATCTATTCCCAATCACCTTCCCCCGGTCTGACCGGTGCCGTGTCGTGATTGGTCCCCACAGGTGCTCATCCTGAGCCTCAGCGACCTGTCGTCCGTCTCTCACCTGGTGGTCGGAGCCTCCAACCTCAACAGCAAGCAGGTCTGGACAAATCTACGCATTTACATCGAGTCATTTGGCGAGTCCTGTAACTGTTACTGGGGTAGGAGTCTGTTCGCACGCGCACCCCTGCGTACGAGTCGAGTGAGGCGGAGAACAATGAAAGCGCCAACACTACAAAACAAAACCCTTGTGCTGCATGACCAAGTTTCTAAACACATGCGTGTGCCGAGCAGCTATAGGAACAGGGTTTTTCTTTTGTTGTCACTAGTGCAGAGATGGTACAGCTCAGCAGCCTGACAGAGAAACACCTCCAAGGCCACCTTTGTTTACAGTAAACGGTGATGTCTTCTTACTGTTTGTTTTCCAGTTCATGGTGGAATGCGAGTGGCAGAGGCAAGAGTCCCAGACCGTATCTGTCCCCGTACCGCACGTCCTCTCCTTCGGTACGTTTCTTATGGTTACGTTGAGCCATTGGGATTTTTGTTTCTAAGCTGTTGTACATAAGACTCGAGCAGAAAAGGGCAGAAAGGGTGAATAATAATAATAATAGCTCTTAAATCGTACCTACAGCACCTTTTAAGTTGCCATATAAAAACCCATGAGTTGAACTGTTTTCTGTCACGGCCGGTTTCTCTCCAGGGTTGACCTCCAGTGATGTCACGCTCAACTCCTCTGGGCTTCTGCACAACGTCGAGCTGGAGCACTTCCACCAGGTCTGTTGACTATCAAACGGCGCGTCGGGTGAACATTTCCCCAACTGCGACCTTTAACGCGGTTTAACTTTGTTTTTCAACGCCTCTGTATCCGTAGGTCTACCAGTCTTTCAGAGTTACGGTCACCAGCCACTGCAAAGTACAGAAAGGTGAGACTGTGGAAGCTTTGGATCTTCGTCAGTGTAAACATGGGCACAATATGGGGAGAAGTAAGGAAAACTAAGGCGTGAATATGATATTGGTCATGTTGCTCTGCAGATAGACTGGCCAATGTGTACAGAATGAGGGTGCCATGGTTTAGAGAAGACTCCTTAACCACAGCCAGGTAAGTGACTTGTTTCAGATGTCCCAGAGACGTGTGTG
>OMNR01038720.1:0-11087 GCA_900303205.1 Mora moro
GTGTTTAATCTCCGGTTGCCATGCAGTTTGGCTTCCCCTTCCCCCACTGACGTTCATTGGATAACTTCGGTTTTGTTAGCCAATGTCCGATCAGGACGAGCGCGAGCGCAACCGACAGTCGAGAGGTGTCGCGGGTTGCGCTCGAGATCACGTAAAACCGACATTCTCATGCGTTGTATTTGCTGTTTTTTTGTTTGTAAAAAAAGTATAATAATGAAGTCGTGAACGTCTCATTAATCTCTCAAAACATTAACCTACGTTATGTACGAAGGTAAGTTGCCCAACTTATTTTTAACTTGTAAGCAAGTTTGTAACTATTAGCCATCATCAACTAGCCCAGCAAGTCAAGATATCCTAAGCCACCTTGAAAAGTTGCTTTCTATAGCAAGCCAATTGGAAGCCCTAACGTGTAACGAAGTAGCTTTATAACAATTAAACACATAGTGATTATAGTTCAAGATGCCGGATATTCTAATAACGTATTTGCATGGCTTTCTGTAGGTCAATAATGGGGTAAAGAAGAGTGAAATCGCTACAGGAAATCATAATGGCATTCGAAGGCTGTCGGAACACGTATGCGTCAATTCCGAAGTTTTCTACGAACAAGTACAAGGTAAGAACAAGTACAAGGTAAGATCAAGTACAAGGTAAGAACAAGTACAAGGTAAGATCAAGTACGAGGTAGGCCTACATCATTTACGAGATACCAAGTGATGAAATGCTAATTCATTAACAATGACTATAACATTAACTTTATTTATGGCGATGGGTGTATATAAGGGCAGGCAATAGGCATGCCAAAATGGTCGCCTATTCACTTAGATTATTAGACAATACAAGAAAAATAACAACGCCATCTGGTGGCCAAAAATGTTTAATAATAATATTAATGGACAAAATAACAAATACAAGATGGCTATTTCATTTCAAAGTTTATGTAAACACAATTGTATATAGTCAGGTTTTGGTTTGAGTCATTCACCAATTCTTGAATGGTTACCTAAATATTTTATAGGACAAATTGGGCACATGAAAAAGAAAGTGAAATCACCTTTGAGACAACTGTAAAAGGACAACTTTATGCTTTATAGGAAAACTTCCCTGTAGCAGACTGGGTGAGATGGGATCAGATCTTGAAGTTATCTATAAAGTGTAGAAATCCTCTGTTCTAACCGTCCTTTGGTTAGCATCGTGGACGTGAAGTCAAGTCAACCAATATGAACTGTATTCCAACTTAAAAGGATGTTTAAAGTGACATTTAGCTTCACTTACTTTATTGTAAGTGAGCATTTGCTAGCTTTGTGCAGTGCCATTGCTGTGGAAATTGAACCAGATCTAAAGGGAATCATCCATATTTGGCAGTGTCGAGCATTGTGGGAGCTGTGGCTGGGCAAGTGAAATGCGTGGGCGGTTAGGATTAGGGTTAGGGTAAAGTTACACATCCACCTACCGTATCCTGTAACTTGAAGCCCATGTGTTTCTAACCTGTTGCTTACCAGTCCACATCTTAGATACCATCTCTGAAAATAATCACATTCCAGTAAACCAAAGGGACAAAATCGGACAAACTTTTGTGTTTGTTAACTTTCTGTTAACAAACTCTGCATGTGCTGCCCGCTTCCAACGCTGACGCTAACCCTAACCCTTCAAAAACAGGCAGCGCCATCTTTTACCAACCATTATACTAAACACAAAAATCGAATCTTCCAACGTGTGTTGTCCTTTCAATTACACAACGCTGCGTGACATGCTACATTGAGGCTCTGCCTTAACTGAGTTGGATCCACTCAGGTCGAACCATGAGTGGATCGAAAGCCACTCACTTCCGCCACACAACACTTACGTGATGTTGTAGGCTACTTTTGCTTTTTGAAGTGTCTTTGAAATAAAAGCATGCTTTAACCAATTGAACCGTTTTAGAAATGAAAAGGAAAAAAATGATTAGTCGATTATAATAAATGTGCCAATAGTGGCGCAGTGGCACTATTACATTGTTTGGGGAGAACCCTGATATCTATGTTTTTAAATAAGACAAATAGCATTTGTTTGGGTGCCCAACATCATTTTTAATTCTGATTTGTGTTTCCCCGACATGCTGGATGCAAGTCAGGGAAACACTGGAATTGTCTCACAACTCCTCCTTGTTACCTTAAAGGCCATCCCAACAGAAGATGATGGAGCATATGGGAGTCTGGGAGGGCCTCTCATTCCCAATCCTAGCTTCAACCTACCAGAAAACCAGCACACATCCTACACACCCTGGTCAAACAATGCTGAAACTCAAAACAGTGCGAGGTATTCATCATCAAAATGTTATGTGATGTAAAATACATTTAAGGACGCTGTATATGATTTACAGGTTTATAAATGCTAAGAACGAGAATAATTTAGTATTATAGTAGCAATTGTAGAGATTATTTAATTTATCATGTTTTCTTCTTCTTTCCTGTCCAGTAAATGTAAGTGGTAACATTAGCTACCAGCTGTTGTACATTATGAATTGTCTCTAGCATACACACCAAGTGAAGTTCAATTGTGACATGTCACAGCTAGAGCTAGAGAGAGTAGCTAGAGAGTCTTTCACAAGGCTTCTGTAACACCACATGGAATGGGTAGCCTTGAATAGGTTTGGATCAATGCTCAGTGTTATGTTAACTCTTTCATTATTAGGGTTGCTTAATGGTGTCTTAATACTTGGTTCTAATGTATTCCCTTTCAAGAAACCTTTCTGATGGGACTGATTGTGATGGTGTGACAGATTTATATGGCCTTGTTTCAAACATTTTGGAAGATGGTGATTCATTGGACAGCTTCAGCCACACTGAAAGGTGTGTGATTTGTTTGCCTTTTCTTGACAAATGGTAACTTTAGACATACCAAGTTCGTTATGCATTACATTCATATAACTAGGGCACAACACATTTTCAAAAGGTGAATTATATGTCATCATGTAATCATACCTGTCTAGTATTTTCTGCTAGTCGATGTATGCATTCATTAACTCAAATCTCAATTTCTTTTAGGAACTCATCTAAATTCACGTCCATCTGGTCTCCCCAGACAATAGGCAATGATTTGCTACAGTACTCTCAGCCCGAAATAAAAACAGAAGCCAACCTAGCCTTCTTTCCTAACCATAAATACGACGAGCAAGTACAAGGGCAGATCATTTCCAAAGATATTAAAAACATGTGTCAGCAGTTTAATGGCTTCAATACCAGCAACCAGTGGCTTTCTAAGTCATCCAATGGAGACATGGATAGCTACAAGCCCCACTCTCTGAAACTGACTAAGCCACCAGGTTTACCAATGCCCAGCATGGAGAACTACTTCCTGTCAACAATGAGGGAAAGTCAACATCATCTCATCTCAAACGATACAAGAGAGACTCTAAGTCCTTTGAAAAATATCCCCTTCCAGAAAAATGGCTTTGGTCACCAAGGGAAAATGGACAGCAGTTTATTGAATGCTTATGAAGACCATTATATCCAAAGCTCCCCCAAACTATACCAGCAAAATACACCACAGGAAGTCAACAAATTGGTCAGTCATTTTCAAGATTTAATAGCCCCCCAGGAAAGAATGGTTGAACAAAAGAACCTAAATAAATGGACCAATTCTACAATGTCTCCACACAGTACATCTAAAATGGAAGTAAAAAGAGGTCTGGGGGGAGATATAGCGCCAGTGCAGAGAGAACCAAATGGTGGCATCATGCAACATACATTCCATGGCAATAATCGTTTCCAGGGTCAAAACACGAGGCACTTTCAGCAATCAACATCCAACTCTGCTTCTTTTAACCCCCCAAAGTCATACCAAGCTAAGATAAGGACACATGGCCAAACCCCGTCGCCTGATGTGAACAAGGTAATGAACCAGTACTCCCAGGATCAGATCCAGCAGAGCCAGCAACCGAACAAGGCCTCCAGGGACGGAGGTTGTGTGCCTTCCAAACCCTTCAACCAATGTCAACCAGTGTCAGAGTTTGGATCTTGGCAATTTCCCCAAATGCAGAGAAGCCCATTGTATAAGCAGGACTACAGCAGCAGGGATGGGAACAATGTCCACTATAGACCGGGACAGACCCAGATGGGCATGAGTGTGGACACCTTTAGAAAGGGAGTTGGTGACTCAGGGTTGCAGGTAGAGAAGAGCAAGCTGCATAGTACTGGTGGTTTTGTTAAAGATGGCTTCCTCTCCACACAGTGCACAGAGATCACCGCAAGACTCCAGACCCACACTCAGAACAGAAATGGAGTCACCAGACATGGACTCCCACAAAGCAACCACCACTACCTCCCCCAACCAGGAAACACATATGGCTCTCAGAGAATTGGTGTTGGCAACAGCACAGCTGGTACTGGGAAGCTGCCACAGTTTCTGCCCTTTACATATCCTGTAAGCGATCCAAGGCAGAGCTCCTTCCAAATGCGTGTTAACTCCAACGCTAACCTGAGCTCCAGACACACTCAGCCCTATGGAAGCGGGCCGGCCAATAGGGAAATGTGTGACCGAATGCCAGATGGGGAATTTGCAGCCTTAAATCCCAACATTGTTTTCCCGATGGGCCAGAGTAAGGAGAGTATGTATCCAGATATGGCGCCCATTCTGTCGCCCCCACAGATGACCAAGAACCGAGGAGGACCTATGAGTCAACTCCACTATTATCTGGAGGAATGCTGTGAGCAGTTAACCTGCTTGGAGAAAGAGAGGAAGATGGTACACATTAAATTAATCAAATAATTTCCCGTTTGCATGATGATCTCAAACTCATACCATTTATATGATTTGTATTTTTAGTCAGTGATCCTTCTTAACAAAACATTTCCTGGGAAACGGATTTCCGTGGCGACCAGCAGTCCTCTGCCGAAAATGCCACCCAACCCCTCCAGAGTTGATCGGCTCATTGTTGACCAGATCCGTGAACAAGCCAGGGTGAGATCCCAGAACCCTTTTGTTCTTACTCTGGTAGTGCTATATTATTAATGTCTTAAATACTTGAGTGACTACACTTGCATCCACACTTTTACAAAACATTTTCAAATGTTGGATACAGTTTAGTATAGGGACTAGGGTGTTCCACCCCAAGCCGAGAGGTACTGAGTTCGATCCCCAAGGTCCACAGTTTACATGTAGGCATCCTTAAGCAAGATGCCCAACCCTTACCTGCTCCTGAAATGTATCATCATTTGCTGTAGGTTGCTTTCCATTAAAGCTAAATTAATAAACAGTCAATGTTGTAATTGCACCAAAAAAGGGTAAATGATCAATCTCAGGATGCCCTGTGTTCATGTGCTACAGGTGGTGAACCTTCTGGGTAAAATGGAGCGCATGAGCAGCTTCCCCTTCCATGGCAACATCAGCTCGTCTCTGGACCGTCACTATGAGGCCATTTGTGCTACCCAAACCAGACGCAGGGAGGAGTACATCAACACAGCCAGCCGCCAGAAGCAGGGAAGCCCTCACTATAGAGACGACAAAGGTAGCCCAGTAACACAGCGGCAGCAGCGTTAGGACTACAAACTAATACGATGGATTTGAAACAGACTTGGCCTTTCTTTTTGGCAGACATCATGCTGCTGGCCGTGGCGTTGAAGGACTTACGCAGTGCCACCAAGAAGTCACGCACCGCCCTGTGGTGCGCCCTCCAGGTGACCGTCCCCATGGCTGTCGGCGTACTAGACCTCCACGGTGACGCCGAGACCACCGGCACCACCGAGGAGAGCGGCCCGGAGAGGAGATTGTAGCTTTTTATCAATGGTTCATCAGCATCTGCATGAAGCATTTGGTTTGAGAGAGGTTTACCGAGCTACAGACATGTCAATCCATGTGTGGTGTAAAAAAAGGCCTTTATAGCAGCACAATATAATCTATAATAATTTCCCAAATCTATAACAATTTCCCGATTAGTTCCTTGAAGTGGCGTGGTAATCACGGTAAACCAGACTACCATGAAATGAGAACCACTTCTGGTGCCTGAAGCACCAGAAGATCCCAGGGCATTTAGGATCTTCTGGTCAGGTACCTCTTGTTAAGGGAGGACTGCGTAAAATGTCATTTCTCCTTGAAGAAATCTTAAATCCATTATTAATTAGTAATGAGTAATTAGTGTCGGATCCAAAGTAATGTAAATCTTGCTCTGTCAGTTTTCTCTTATTTAAAAGGCACTATTTATGTTATACATGTCAGTGGAAAAATATCCAGTTATTTATTTAAAAAACGCCAGGGTTGGCTGTTCCTGAAAAATAATTGAATCATACCTACGATTATTTAAAATGAACATTTTCTGAAGTGTTGTTTGTCAGTAAACACACTATCATTTTATTCAAACCAATTTGATCAGAAGTTTAAAACAGTGGACCAAAATATGCCTTCATGTTGTAAAGTTATATTGAAGATCATCATTTTGATGACTTGGTAACACATGGTAACACGAATGATGTTTGCCTATAGACTATCATTGACACATTGTTTTAGATAGGCGTTGGAACCTATGTCCTTAGCTAGTACCTTTTAGGTCTGAATGCCTAGTTCCTACACCTAGCACGATACTGTTATCACTGCTCTGTTATACTTTGTGAATTTCATGTAATGTTTTTTTGTTACATTTACCATTTAACTAGTTGTTCCATCATAAACCCAACAAAACTGAAGCAGTTCAATTGTTCAAAATGTTTATTTTATTTAAAAAGATGGTAAAATAAAACTCAGTGTTGTTAAAATAAAGTTCAGTTTGAGGTAATTGAGTAGTAGTCAGTCACTGTTGTGTTCTTATTATCATACAAATGTGCATAGACACTGATACTCGAATGCTATGAATACTCAAACATGTCACCAATTGGCTTCATGCTAACTTGGGAGTTTCGAATAGTTTGTTCACACGATATCGCACTAGGCAATCGTTTTGCATGTTGCATACAGAACTTACAAACCCACTTCTCCTTGAATCTTCATATTTATTTCAGTTGAAGCAGTGTACTACACGTTTGAGCTGGATTCCCACTACTGGAAAACCAAAATCCTAGTGACGCAAGTAACACTGATGACAGATGTGATCATCTAACTGATAATTTGGGCTACTGGAAGATTTCCAAGGATCAGTTCACATATGCAGTTGGTTAACTGTTCGCAACACAAAAAGAATGCAAATGGAGTCAAACGAACCGTCACTTAAGTATTAACGCGACCATGAGCACGAGAGGCGTCGACAGAGTTGCTTTGTTTAGATTTTTGCTCGGTATCATCTTTCGTGGCCAAAGTGTTCTTTTGTATTTTTATCTTTTACGTTCACCTTTCTGTGTGCGCTTTTTCTCCTTTTCTTTCCTGTCCTGCTTGACCAGTTTATCCTTCTCCCGCTGCATCTTGTCCGTTTCCTTCTTCTTCCGGGAGTCCTCTCGGGCCTGGTCACGCTTCTCCTTCTGCCTGTTCAGTACCTGCTCCACGTTGGTGTTCTTGAACAAGGCTGCGGTTATCAGTGAAGGAAACCGGGAGAGAGAAGCTCTACTCTACTCGCGTGAATATCAATGAACTAAAAAGGTACACGCATGACTCGACTCCACGACCATTCTGGCGCACAAAAAAAGGATACACTTCTCACCTGCCGGAATATAAGAGGCACTTGCAGACTCCTCTTCCTCACCTTCCGTGCTTGCGTCAAGGAGATTACTCTAGAACAATGACTGGCACGGCAAAAAAATATATTTTGCTAGACAATTTGAAGGGGAAAAACATGGATAGCGTGAACATAGCACACAAAGCCAAAAGTGACATTGCAGCCGTACAACGTATTACCACAACGATCAAGTGTGAAATAAGCGATGGATTTGGACTGTGGTAAAACCAAGGATATTCTTCCTCGTCTGTGATATTAGCATATTGAGCCAGAACAGCCTCTTTGTGCTTCTTGGAGTCTCCGGACACCTCTTTCTGTTTCACTACGATCTGGGCCTGCTTCTCCATCAGGCTGCTGATGGCCTGGACATCAGCTACAGGGAGAAACACAAGGAAATTATGTTTTAATAATAGTTTGTTTGTTTGTGAATTGTTATTCATCATATCCTATATACAAAATGTATCCATCATATCTTAATATAGAAATATTACATTCAATTCTGAAGAGTTGAGAGCCCCATTGAATGCAGTTCACCAGTCTGCCATTTCCAATTGTGTACAAGACATAATGTAGTGAATACTGCTAGTTATTGGGACTGTCGAGTTTCCACGTTCAATTTCCACTCCGAGGCTGAAATGAATGCCTTTCGTCACGAACGGTGACAGGTAGTCCGACACGGTGTGGATAATACCACATCATGTATAGACCGATTGTTCCAACGCTCAGTCGACATGCATCTGAGCAGCAGGTTTGAGCTGTACTTCACTTACCATCATCGTCGTCGCACTTAGCTGATCGATTACAGTGCGCTGTCCACCGATTGATAATCTGTTTGCAGACATCTTCGAGCGTGTCGCCGTCCTACCAACAAACGGCAACAAAACTCTCTTAGGATAAGACAAATGTTGTTTTTTAAATGTAACACTACAACTATTTGGTATGGAGCACATTGTTTGTAACCATTACAACGCCATGATTGTCGAGTCAATCTGGAGTCCGGATTAAACATTTAAAATGTGAGTTTGGAATGTTTTTTTAATCGTGTGATGTAGTTGCAATCCCTAAATGGGATGAAGTCATGAAGACTTCATGTAAAGCTATTTATAGACTTTGTGGGTTGTCTGGCTACTGACTACACCTTCCCTAATAAACCACCATTTGCCACCATAATAAGACACCATTTGCAGTATGAACAGTGTCCAATAAGCCGCTATAACACTTAATACGACGAGGGTCAATTCAACAGCTGATATATATAACTAGCACTGACAAGAAATCAAGAGTTAAAAAAAAGTAACTATTGCAACGTAGACGTAGCTGTACATGACATGCTGCTACACGGTTTTTTACCAAGAATGCGGACAGTATTCCTTGAAGCGTTTCTATTTTCTCTTCTTCACAGTCCACTTCTTGCAGGACTCCTAAAAGATATGCTCCGTACACCTCACGGTCAATTTCCAACGAGTCTAGGCGATCGTTTAACCATGTTTCAAACTCGCCGGCGTCTGCCACGGGCGCAGCCATGTTGGCTGATCGGGGGGTCCTTAGACACCAAACGGTTGTCCTGCCGATTGCCTGTGACGTTCGTCATACGTGTTACGCAATGTTCTCGTCAACAGTGGTTTTGTTATTCACGCTGTGGATCATATGCAGACCCAGACTAAACAATACGATTTGTGTCATTTTCCGAAATATAAAAAAAAAAGTTGACCGGATTCTATTGAGAGAAATGTTTCCGTTGTGGAAACCAGTGCAGACCATTTGAGGGCGACAAAGCTCCTCATACAAACAGATGTCCAGATACCGCTATGCGTGTCAGGATAATGCATGTTTAATAACATGTTAGTATTGTTAGTTCCTAGCTTTTTGCAGAATCTAGCATATGCCTGTCTGTTTCTGAATTTGTCTTTGTGTTTTTATCATTGCACGGCTATGCTTGAAACTGCCGTGCTCTCAACTGTTGAGATTCTGACAAAGGGAACAAGGCCTATTTTCAATAGTCAATAGTTTTTTTGTTTGTTAAAAAAAAGGAACGTTATCGATGAACCCTACCATCCCAAGTTTTTAATATTTTTTCTGTGTGTTCTGTGGGCCTGGTAGACATTCAAGTCGCATTGCCAAAGGAGCAGGAGGGCAGGAATCAGCATCACCGCCAAAGCCCCGCTTGGGTTCATGGTAATCTGGTGTTGGGTGATGGTAATCAACTTCTTGGAACAATTGCTTTTGGCTGTGAAACCATGGTTGTTCGCTGGGACCATGGGTTCGATTCCCAAGTAGGCCTCCATGAATAGGCTACCTCTCGAGAACGTGGGAAAGTGGGGTCTGGGGCCAGCGTCTTGGCATGGAACATTTTGTGGAATAATTTTTTCAAATAGAGACAGCAGAAGGTCAACAATAAAACATTTTTTTAAATATATTTCTATATATGTTTTGTATTTTTTCCAAGTATAACAGCATAATAACAAGTAGCCTAGATGTTTAGTTCCAAGTCTTGCAGTAATTAATCTGAATTCATTGAATCCTAATTTTGGAAGTTATATGCTACAGCCAGTTGCTGGTAACGTCCACATCTGCCGAGTCCGATTAGCATAAATAAGGATATTTGAATTCAGACAGTTGAAACATTTGGATTATAGCTGCCAAGTCATCAGTGGCATGACTCCAATAGATGCTGATTAAAAAAAGACTGGTTGATTGTGCATTAAGCCCTTGACTGTCCTTGATAGTATAATTAAAATGCAGATTTCAGAACAATATGCTGGTCTTTTTTCTTGATTTTTTTTTGGGGCACAATCCAAGCAGCATTTGTAAGATAGCCAGGAACTTTGAATTATGTTATTTAGCAAAGTCTCCCTTTAAAAGTTGGAAAGTTTCTGTAGCCTTTTGACAGGTATTCAACATAGCTATTGTTTCCATTGTTGTGATTAAAAAGAAAGAAAAAAGCAACACACCCAAGCAGAAATTGTAAACAAACCAACTAAAATAAATGGTTATGTTCGGCTTGAAGACAGTAGTGAATACATTCTATGGCCCATTCTGCCAAAACATTGTGGTCAGTGTGTTTGTGGCTCTGTAGGCTACTCGCCCCAGGTCCAAAAACAATAGAACAACGTTAAAGAAACAAAAACAAATATGTACTAAAGCAAAATGAAATATATAGTAAAAGGAAACATTCAATAAAGAAATATGTAAAATCAAACCTCAAATATGTATGTAAACAAAACGTAAATAAATCGTTCGCGAAAGACTCAGGATTCAGGATTGTTTCTCTATCGCGTTACCACTCTGTCCTCTCACCTCGTAGGATCAGCCCCTTCCAACTGATGATTCAATTATCTCATGTTGCTACAGCCGAGAGAGAGTAAGGAGTTACTCTCTCTCACACACACACACACACACACACACACACACACACACACACACACACACACACACACACACACACACACACACACACACACACCTTGTTCAG
>OMNR01038725.1:3224-16470 GCA_900303205.1 Mora moro
GGTAGACCTACATGAATATATATATATGTATATATATATATATATATATATATAAATATTAAAAAAGGACAAGTTATGGGTAGGTGAGAACAACAATCCATCTATATTCTACTAACCAATTTCAAAGGTCATTCCTCTAACTTCTGCATGTGTTTAAACAGGTGATACTCTACTTCCTTATCTTTTTGTTTATTGTTTGCACCAAACAGACCAAAGAAAATTCGGTGTTATGTAAAAATGACTTGGCAATAAACCAATTTCTGATTCTGATATTGGAATATATGGGTATGGTTTTGTATATGTAGGCCATTGGCCAATGCAATTCTGCCTGGTCTGCAATGGACCCTGACTAACTTGTTGCTTTTTTGCCTTAACAAGGAACTAATTTAAATGACCGAAAACGACCATTTCAGGCCTTGCGGAATCGAGTCAGAAATCAGGAGACTTTTGAAGGAATGGCGCCGTCTAGAGACAATTTGTCGCTGACAAATTGGTGATATGAAGCAGGCTACCTCTACTCTGTCTCTTTTAAATGTACATTTTAATTTAAATGAAATCGACGAATCAACACTTTGTGTAATCTATTGGAACTTAAAAATAAAGGAAAAATGGCGAATGGCTGTCTCAATGTCTTAGACTTTAGTTCAAAGAAGTAGGCCCAGGAACATCATATGAACCATGCAGCCTACCTTTCAAAGTGTGTCCAAAGGACAGACGCCTGTTGCTTCGGGAAGAGGTCGAGTTGTCTCCCAAAGCCATGCGCTATTGTTTAACCAAATACGGCAACATGCTGCTGCTGCTGCGTACATGCAGCGATCAGGACCAGGACCCTTACGACCATAACCTAGCGTCGCATGTAACCTAGCAACAGGCCGTGTCTCTACTCTGGTTCCCTTCCCTGGTTCCCTTCCCTGGGTTCCTTCCCTTGGTTCCTGCTCTGCTCCGCGCTCCGCGTTCCTTCTTCTCCTTTTGGTTTGTAGGCCCGGGGTTAGGGTGAGGTCCAGGTCCATGACACCAAACATACCATTAGATAACCATTAGATACGGAGTGTTTACGGTGTAACGGTGGTATAACATTCTCGATAACATATTCTTGTTATGAAATTAACCCGAAGTCACACACGGCGGCACGCCATATGAGGCCATGTCAGCGCGCATGCGCAGTTCGGGGTACCCGCTGTCTGCGTGCGGACACCGAGAGGCGAACGGAGTGAGACCGGTTGAGTCATCTGCTTTTGCTGCATTATCTCTTGTAGCCTCCGTCCCGCAATGTCTTTCCCGAGATTACAAACTGAATGGGATGAAATTGAGCTGGAATATCAACAATTACAGGCGAGTGTAAATCCAAAAGGGGAACGATTCGTTTAACTCGTTGCCTGATGTCAAGTTTTTCTTCAATTGCATGACTTGAGTGTCACTGTGTCTCACGATCAAATAGTTCACTCCTCCGGCTCGTCCTTTTGGGCTTTCTTCTCTAAAAGAATACAGCCGTTACGATTGCACAGGACAATTTAAAGGAGATGTTCGTGTTTCACTTGAGGTATTCCCATGCCTGGAGCATCCCTGTGTGCGTTAAGGCTAGCCCGCAGCTAACGTAAGCTAGCGTTGCCATTAGGTAGTCGGGAGGAGGCTAACGTCGGCTGACACTTTGTTACACGATCACTAAACTTCACATATGTACTGCTTTTCAAACGAAACCACTTGACGTGGTTAGGGTTGCACACACGCTATTGTCTGAGTGGGGAAACAATGCCTCCAAGGTTTATCTTTACCACACTGGTTTGCTGTTTATGCTGGCTGGGTTTCTTACAACAGACACATGAATACAAGTAAAAGCAACGTTTGTTTTGCATTTAGATAAACGCATATCGAGCGCGTCAAATACATGCACATTTGGTCGTGTTATCACAATGAACAAACATTGTGGTTTGGGGTTTGTAGAATCAATCTAATGATTGAATGCATTCATAAAGTACATTCAGGCATATAATGAATGAGGCTGGATATGGCTAGCCGTGGGCTGCATGGCCATTACACATTAGGCAACTGGGCTGAAATGCACTTTCAAAGGTTTTAAGTTTGCCAACGTTGTAGAGACTCATTTGTGAAGAAAGACAGGCCTGTCTGCATTTTAATGACATATCTGACATTGATGTTGCATGATTAGGGCGCGCAGTTCAACACAATAGTTGATATTATTGTTGATATTTTCTGTTTTTTTCACATTTTCTAAAGCCTTGCTGACAGTCATGTTTTAATAATGACTTGTCATCACAATGGCAGCTCTTATTGTCTGCCTTTTCGTTACTTGTCAGATATCAATGAATTACGGAATACAAGTAAACGATTATGTAAGATAGAATTGTTAAAGACAATGTAAATATGATTTCCACAATATGATATATTTCCAAGTGAAACAGGACAAATTCGATTTTTATCATTTGGGATTTGATTGAATATGATGATTATCTTGATTGTTGAACATGTTATTTGCCTTACAGGAAACTCACAAAGTATACAGACAAAAATTAGAAGAACTCACCAGCCTTCAATCCACATGCAGCAGCGGCATCAGTAAACAAAGGAAATCGCTTAAAGACATCAGGAACAGTCTCAAGAAGTATGTATATACCTTTTTTTGAACAATCTCAGAATTATAGTGGTCAGTGACACTCCTTCATTGGAGAATCCCAGAGCCAAGATGCAGAGCAGCAAGATGATGGACTTGAAACAGTGCAGTGCCTCTCCCAGGTGAAATAAAGGTGTAATTGATTGCATCATCGCCACAGATGGTGCCTGCTAGAAGAAGCACAGTTCAACAGATCATTTGTGTGGTATCAAATAAATGTTCCACCTGTTAACATGTTTATGAAGGATTTGTCACCTGCACTAATGAGTTCAGCGTCTTGGAAGTGAATTTCACTTTGTCCTAATTACATTATTTCTTCACAGGTGTATACAAAAGTGTGACGAGAAAGAATTAGAAGTATTAAAAGACATCAACATTCAAATCAAAGAAAAGGAGAATGTGTTCTTTGACATGGAAGCGTATTTGCCAAAGAAGAACGGGTAAGAGCGTACACATTTCCTCTGTTCTGTGCTTGGCTAATTGGTTTACTAATGGCTATCGCTAATGCTGCTTGTTTGTTTTTCAGCTTGTACTTAAATCTGGTTTTAGGGAATGTGAACGTGACCCTTCTCAGCAACCAGGCAAAGTATGTGAACCTTCTGGAGATGTGACTAGAACAGCTTTTTGGATTATGGGATATTGTTTGTCATTTAACTGCTTATTTTTTTTTTTTTTCTCCCCTAGATTTGCATACAAAGATGAATATGAGAAGTTCAAACTTTGCATGACAATAATACTCATGTTCGGGGCCATAACCTGTCTCTTCTTGTTCAATTACCGGTAAGGAATATTGATCCCGGCGCTCAAGCCTCTCTCCCGCTGTACCCTTGACGTGGTGTCTCACGGGCTTCTCTGTTCCAGTGTCACCGATGAGCTCTTCAACTTCTTGTTGGTGTGGTACTACTGCACACTAACCATACGGGAGAGCATCCTCATGTGTAATGGCTCGAGGTGGGTTGTGTACCTGGAAGTTTTTTTTCTTCCCCTCACTTTTTCTGTGTCGTTAATCCTAAACTGACTTGGTTCGAGTTGAAACCTTGAAAGACAAGTCCAGCATTACTCTAATATTTCCAATGAAAGGACTAAGAGTGACCTGAATGCATTTCTCTTGCGAACTTGATCTAAGCGATCAACAAACTTTACTTCCAAAATGTTTACGTGGTCCTCTTGCTCGTCAGCAGAGTCCACTGTTATGGGTTAACCTGTGGTTCTCTTTCCCCTCAATATACCTGCATTGCGCAAGGAATTAAACAAAGTCCTGCATAGGCTCGTAGCAGCCAAGTTGCACTTTACAGGTGCTGTGGGTAAGAGCTACTATTTTTCTAACAGAGAATAATCTCCCTGTTAGAAATGGCATAGCCGTCCGTCAGCTATTGAGTGAAATTGCGCTGTGAGAACATCTGTTTCGAGTTGACTGCGCCTGCCTCTGTATGAGACTTCTGAATTTCTGACCAATCAGGGCATCTCTTCCCTGATTGGTTCGGGGAATCCATTTTGCCTGTCAATCACATGTGTGTGAAATGCAACACTTCTCAGTGGCGGAGAAACGTTGGGAGGGAGATGGAGCAGAGAGGAAGGGGATGGGGTTTTTTTCAACAGTTTAAGAGGAAATGTAGAAATGGATCTTTATGAATGAATCCCAAGCATGGAGTCTAGATGGAAGCTCAGTGCTTGTTGGCGCTCGTTAGGCAGACAGTGCTAGAGCAGGAGCTTTTATTAATAATCACAAGTGAATGTGTAATTGCTACTCTCTACTCTTTTTTTTTTTTGTAGAATCAAAGGTTGGTGGGTGTCTCACCACTATGTGTCCACCTTTCTGTCGGGCGTCATGCTTACATGGTAAGATTGGAAAGAATACATTTTATTATTTTTTGACAAATACAAGTACTGTTTTTTTTGTGATGAATGATTATTCTGTTTTTGTATTTTAATAGGCCAGAGGGACTAATGTATCAGATGTTCAGGAGCCAATTCCTGGCGTTCTCCATATATCAAAGTAAGGAGTAGGGTTAGAGTTAGGGTTAACCATTACCCTCAAAGTAAGGATTACTTTGATATAGTGTACATGGTCATGGATCATGTCTGCAAAAACTCTTGAATGTCTGCAACAACTCTTGAATGAATCTTGTATTTGATGTCTGTGTAACTTCAGCAACAGTTGTATGTAAGGAGTGTACATTTGGAAACTGTACTGCAGCAACCATTTCACTACAACAACTGGGTTGTTAAAATAGATAACCTTTAAAAAGGAATGACCTTTTTATCTGAACTATGGCCTTTGTAACGCGTAAACACCCCTCACTCACCGCGTGACACAGCTATGTGAATGTCTTTATTGCCGTCCACAGGCTTCGTTCAGTTTCTGCAGTACTACTACCAGAGCGGTTGTTTATATCGGTTACGAGCTCTGGGGGAGAGAAATCAGCTGGACCTTACAGTAGGTAAGAAAGATATTTTTAGTCGGGTCTTTGGACCCCTCCGCCCCTGACCGCAAATAGGGGAAAGGTGAAGTGTTCATCGAGTGGTTGCATCAGCCCATTGATCCAGAACTGAATTTCATCATCACAGTTTCAATGCGTCCATACACAAATTTTCCGTGTGAATGTTATTGTGTCCCGTTGTCATGACGTTCCACCCAATAACGCCACTCCTGTCTGTCTGCAGAGGGCTTCCAGTCTTGGATGTGGCGAGGACTCACGTTTGTTCTGCCTTTCCTTTTCTTTGGCCACGTAAGTTCTGTTGTATTAGCTGTGTTATGTGTGTTTGCCCGGCGTCATTTAGGCTTTCATCAGCTAGTAAAACTAATTTACATTTTGTCTGTCATTTCAAATGACAGACTACTACTTTTTTTCACCAGTGCCCGATTCATTTTAAACAGATTAAACTGGGAGTTGAGGCAAAGATTCGTAGAAGGTGACATTTAACAGTGTGTACTTTCTGTGTTTCAACAGTTTTGGCAGCTCTACAACTCCATCACTCTGTTTCACTTGGCAGGACATGAAGACTGTAAGGAATGGCAGGTAACAATTGGACGTTGATGATCAGGTTTTTTTAGGCCGATACCGATCACCGTTTTTTTTTTTTTATTGTGAAATATAGGCATTATATATCATTTTTCATGATTATAATTATTTAGCCTAGGCTTTTCATAAAATTTTCATTGGCTTTCTAGGAGCAAAACGCTACATAAATAGAACATTAAGAGATGTATTGATTGTTTAATTAACAAACAAAACCAAAAAATATTTTTCCAGCCCATACTACTACATACATGGAAACAAGTTGATGAATGCATCGTTGGGACGAATATAGAGCCAAAACGAAAATTCAAATATTAAACAACATAAAATAACCAATATTTGGCTTAATTAATATATTCTGCAGTCGTGCGACACAACGGCTCTTCGTGAAATCCGTGCCCATGACAGGAGCGCTGTCATGGGCTTCAGTCACGAGCTCGGGTCCAGCCACAGCAGACGGCGCTGTTGTTATAAAGTCTAGGTTTCGAGAAAGCCTCGTTTTGCTTCACATTGTAGGAACTGTGTTGACATGTGGGCCTAAGTACGGTGGTTGCGTAACACCCGGGTTATACCGCTTAGAGACGTGTGGAAATGGCGCTCGCTCATCTTCCATTACAGCAGTGGAGTGGCCGGTTAGTTTCACATACAGCAGAAGGAATTGGCAGCGGAGAACATGGGGATACGTGAATAATGACAAGTGCAAGTCTTTGCGCAAACCTAAACAAAAAATACAAACATGGAGCGTGAAGCCCGTTCTCCAGTGAGATGCAGGCTGGTTACTGCATCCTGTAACTGAGATAAATGAAACTGGCCATGTCTATAGTTAAGTGTAGCCTACCTTTTATTGAGAGTCAATTTAAAGAAGAGTTATGTTAAATGCAGGACAAACATTAATTGTCTCAGTGGCTCAGCAAACCTTGTGATCAGCCGATCACCGATCACGTCTGTAGGGCATACGCCCTAAAGACGGCCGATCAATCGGTGCATCACTACTTAAAGGTGTGATTTTATCATCAATATCAATATAATCTAAATTCAATGTTATGGATGTTTAAAAAATAAAAAATTTTAAAAAAGTATCACTATGTTTGTTTAGTGCCAGCCGTGTGCTATGTAATATCTAGTGTTCATTCTGCATTTGTCACACAAGCTGTGGATGAATGCGGGTGTTCTTCAAAGCCAAAATGTTTTATTATCAAATGTGCAGCATAGCATGGTCATCCTTTCATTCTCGCACTGCGGGGTCAGAATACAGGGTCAGGGTGTGACAATGTGCTTCTGAAATAGGCTGCCAAGATGACTTTAAACATCAACAAAGTCATGTGTCCGAAACACCTCTAAACCCTATATTCTGGTTTGAACTGGACGATCATTCATGTGTCCTGAAAATATAAAGTCAGCCTTTTTAATAGGTCATCCATTAAAATGACTTTACTTGTCACTTGCTGACTCAAACGATGGCGAACAATGATACCTTTCTTCTTCTTCTTCTAGGTGTTTATGCTGGCCCTAACATTCCTCATATTGTTCATGGGGAATTTTCTCACCACCTTAAAAGTCGTCCACCAGAAAGTTCAGAAAAATTACGAAAAGGTGCAAAAGACGGACTAAGTGACTTCTGAAAAAAAATCAAAATTCCAAATTGTCCACATGGCCAGTAAACGTCAAAGTGAAGATACGAGACATGATCTGCGGACATGGAAGTGGGAGCCACTGTTTTCCTCAGGCATTGATGAACGAACGTCGAGCTAAAGTGTCGGATGGTGGATTTTTTGCTTTCTAATCACTTAAGAAAGTATTTGCTGCACATAACTGGTGTACACCTTATAGATTGACCACTGAAAATCATTTTTAATTCTTGGTTGATCCTGTAGATTAGATTTATAATTTCTTTTAATAATCTTTATTTGTGTATGGGTTAAGTGGGTTTTTTTTATGGTGTATCAAGTGAACCTATAGGGATTTGTCAAATGATATGCAATTTAAGAGGCTGGGTAGCATTTCTAAATCATAAACTTGATATATATATATATAGCCTTTAAAGACCTAAGTCTGTCCAGTGGAGGCTGCTTACACCACCATGAGGTGGCCCAACTGAAAACTGCACTGCTTTAGTGTTAATCCTAAATTGGACATTAAGGCCAAAGTCCTCGAGAAATGAGATTAGATTAGATTGCTGCTTCCCCACCATCCTTCAGGTGTCTCGGTACGTCGTACTCGAGAGATCTCGGTTTATAGATCAGATACATTCCTTACAGATATTGCCATATACGCGTCAACTTTGTTTGGGTCAGATAATTGTTAACGTTAACAAGTACTTACATTTTAATGCTCTAAAGATATTTTTTTTGTACTAAACCCGCTTCAGGTTCGTCATAGCCAGATGAACAATTGTCGAAATGCTGTTTGTGCATTGAGTTTATCTTTTTTTTGTTGTTTTTTCATGAATTAATATTGTACTGAAAATAGATGCAAGTGTGTACATTTTGCCTGCAGGACATGAACAAAACGCTGCTATTGGTACTTGTACTGTAAAATAGTCAAACATAACAAATGTGCTGGATCATGTTTATTTAAACACCTCGGCCTATCATCACTCATTTGTTTCATCCAGGTTCCACTTTCTGGCTTGTCACATGTTATTGGTAGGGTTATTGTTTTCGTTTTTCAAGATGATAATGTTCATGTGGAATAACATGTAGTTGCTGGTCTCTACTGCCTTATAGGCCCCGTAGCTTTTTAACTCCTCACATGTTTAGAATATCCAAAGATGTTGGTGTCAGTTTTGTCTCATTTCAGACTTATTTCAGCTACTGTTTAAATGTCACTTATATTTGGTATAGGTTGGGATTGTTTTTTTGTTAGATTTTTTTTGGAACCAGAATTTTACATTTGATGCACAGAAAAATGCATATTTCCTCATTGATTCAATGTAGCTAATGTTAATACTTGAACCCTGGTTCACTCACCTCAAAACTGTACAATGTGCCTGACCATAATCAGTAAGAGGCAGTTTTCTGTACATTGTGTTTAAAACTAATAAAACATCTGTTTTAAACTTGACCCCATTGGCCTCTTGCATGTGATTTCGCTATAATGTGGGTTTTATTTTGTACTCAATAAAGTGTTCATTTGTATGTTTACGTACAAGTACTAGTTTTCTATGAGTAATCATTTAACCACTTTTATGGTAAATTGAACACTATTGTTGTATGTTTCATGTCATGCGTCATGCTCATTGGGTTATTTAAAGGTTGTGGTTATTTTCAATGCTTCCTCTATTTTATTGAGCGAGCCATTTAGGGATGACATAGAGGAACCGTTGGATATTCCTTTGAATGGTCATGAAATCCGTTTATTCTGTGTGAGGAAACATTGAATAGACTGCCACATTAGTACAATACGTAGCTCTAATATCAATATCGGTTAGGACACTAGTTGGCACTGTTGGCAAAGGTAAGGGAAGTCAACGGAACTGCTGACCTACTACAGTATGGAAATGTCTGCTAATGCTATTAACTATTTAACTAATCCCACTAACTAACTAAAATATATTCTTAACATACAATACAGCATATTATTCTGTGCAGTACCATTTCAAATAAGTCAATGCAAAAGATTGTTTTAAAAAAACAACATGAAGAGCCATTTCATTTCAGCAATATGTTAAATATTCATTAAAAAGGTGTATACAAAAGTCTTGTATCAAAGTGAAGAGCTTGTTGGATACATTTACAATTACATATTTAGGGATACACCCATAGTGCCCCATGCATCCGAGATATTGGTCAATACTGGATCACTGATGGATCACTACTATATAACCACTTATCCTATATTATCTGCCATGTTCAATACTGGTAGGCCAATAGTTTATATCCAGCCCTGTTTTGTATGAGATTGCAATAGGCCTAGTATCGGTGCATCCTCTAAGACAATATTTTTCATTCTGATAAACCTATATATATATTTTTTTTTTAAAGTAACACATCCCACAATTTGACTCGAGTTTCTTTTGTGTTTCGTTTGATTGACAGTTCCGTTGCCCAGTGACCCCGATCACGTGACTTAAATATCCACGTCTTATCTTTCCCGAGCTGCTGTGAGCAGGATCACTGCGGCCTGTGGGCAGGGCGCGCAGGGAGGAGGGCTCAAACCCCCCGGCCTAAGCTCTGACCTTCTCATTATATCATCCACGGTCCCGACTTCACCGTTCACATAACCACACATGTCCTCTTCCTCTTCCTCTTCTGCGCTTTGCGACGTGCTTCCAGCGCCTTCTTCGTCGTCTCCAGGAAAACGTCCTCAACGTTCTCCCGGTACTTCGCAGAGCACTCGAGGTACAGCTCGGCGTTCATCTGCTGCCGAACCTCCTCTCCCTGTCGCCATGAAATACAACACGTGTTTAAATATCACCGGGGTAGGAAAGGCCCAGCAGGTCATCTATGCCAACCTTTTTTTCTAACCCTATTACGTTGCCACCTATTGTATACAATAAATAGGCTACTAATTACTAATTATTTATATATTATTTAAAAATGTATATATTATACTAAATATATGTATAATTACATAAAAAATAAACCATCCAAATTGTCAATCTGCCGTTAATAAAGTAGGTCTACATCATATCTTATATTGTTATTTTAACTATAACTTTAACTTTACATTGTGGGACCAATAATACATCACATTTTAGGTATTTCTTAAATTAAACTCAAAGGTTTGTCTGAGTTTGTTTGTGTGCCGTTCACCTGTGTGTACGTAATGGGAGTCTGATCCGCCGCTTTAAGCCTCCGTGTGCGCTCCTTATCTTTCCTCAGATCCGTCTTGCAGCCAATCAGGATCACTGGAATGTCCTTACAGAAGTGCTTCACCTCTGGGTGCCACTGTGTGACGATTGTGTGGGGTAAGCAATGATTCACCTCTTATGTACACATCTGCCATTTCCCTCTTCTCCTCCTCCTCTACTCGAGCACAATTTCAGTGAGTGCAATATACTTTACTGTATTGTACTAACTGCAATAAGTCAATGATTTAAGCTCAATTTGTATTTGAACGAGTTTTGGTACGGCTATTAACAAAAACAATGGTTGTAACTTTGTTATAGCTTTGATATCATTTTTAAGGTAGGCGAATAGAATGATTCATAGATGATGTATTTTGAGATCAATGTTGATGTATTGGTGCCACAGAACACAAACATAAACTATAGTGTACATGTTATTACCTTGATCATGACATTTTCAAAACTTGTGGGGTTAGTGACATCATAGCAGACCATGATCAGATGGGCCTCTTGGTAGGACAGGGGCCTCAAGCGATCATAGTCATCCTGTCCTTAAGAAACACAAATAAAGCCTCCATTAAATGTGCATCGAAATAAAGAGAAGCACATGAGGTTTTTGATCCAACTTGTGTTTAGACGCTTGCTGGCTGTTTATGTTCATGACCAGGCACAGGGAGGGCGGCTGCCCCTCTAAAGGTCTCTGCTATGTTCATATAACCACATCCTGACTGGCTTCCTATTACATTCTAGAGGAGGAACTGCTGCAAATGTACAAAGAAAAGCTGCAGAAATGGGGGTAGATGTTCAACAAGAAACACCACAAAATATCTCAGAAAGACAGTGAGAAGAACTCTAACATGAACATGTTAACATGAGTTCCCCAGGAAGTGGATTGTCACAGCTATAGCCCACACCCAGGTCAATGTCTCGGCTTGGTCACGTTTTATTTCCTGTTTTAAACTTACTAACAAAAACAATACGAGTAAGATTAGAAGATGCCATTATTAAAGACATTAGCTTACAGTATAATGATCAAATATGTTTGACGTCAAAATATGTTGTGGATATTAGTAATGTCTACGTTGTTGAGTTGCTTCTTATAGTCTTACCAGCGGTGTCATAAATGTTGAGCTGTATGTTTTTCCCACCATGACTGATGGTAGTGACATATTTTTCAAACACTGAAGGGGCATATTTCTGTTTTGGGGGAAAATCAATAAATGACAGAAGTTTAAGATATATACGTCATATATATATAACATATATATATATAACACATGTCTGTTCTTCTACTGTTATTCTACTGTTATGTCACGTACAAAGAACAGAATTATTGTTAATAATAATAAAAGAAAACAAATTAAAAATGTTTCACTACAGTTCACAATTGTTTTATTTGCTGTCATTTTTGTTTTTAAAATAATTGTACAAATGTATGATATTTATTAAAATACAATTGCTAAACATGGTGGGTGAACATAGCCAGGGCTTCAGGTGAATGGCTCTTACCTCTGGAAAGTCTCCTTTGGCGTACACCATGAGGAGAGAGGTTTTCCCACAGCCCCCATCTCCAACAATGACTATCTTCAGCTCTTCGCTGGTCTTCGCTGTGCCGCCGTTCGCCGTGCCACCCTTTTGTGTCATGTCTCCTCAAAGCGGTCTCATTGACAATGTCTAAATCACTAAATCCCCCGCTCGGCTGGCCTCCTCATGGTGAAGACGGATTGGTTTCGTTCCGAAAGTGCAATACAGTCAGTTTTCTAAATACCATGACAGAGACGGCTTGTGTGGGTTTTTTGTTTTTTTTTGTACCAGGTATCTCAGTGTGTTAACCGCTTCCTCTTCCTGCATGAGCTGTTTCCAATTGCTTTCACACACACACACACACACACACACACACACACACACACACACACACACACACACACACACACACACACACACATTTTTCATTTGAATGAAATTCATGAATTACATTTGTACATACAAATGTACATTTGTACATTTGTACATTTGTACACACATTCAAAATGTACAACTAGAGATTCGACCTCACACACTTGTAAGTACTTATGGGCACCGTCACCTCCACACTGCCAGGCATGCTCACGTAGAGCAGCACCAAGCTAAGGACTTGGCCCTTCTCTTGGGCATGCCTTTTTTTTTTACAGCTGATACAACATGTAGAACATCTATACTCCCAAATATCCCATGCCACTAAATATAAAACAAGTCAAGGTGGCTAGCAGCTGGTACTTCAGCAGTTGGTTTAAATACCTGGTCCAAGTCTACCTACTACAAAGTACCACCTCTACCAAAGTGCGGACCGTAAAGTGTTTTGCATATGACAGTGATAGACAATGTGATCATGGCTGACAGTGTACAGTCAACATATCAATATACCGATGAGCCTCAGAATACACGATGCACTGAGGAAAATGTCTTTCAGGATACCCGAAATTGCATTGAAAGGTTGTACTTGGTTTTTGGATTCTTTTCACACATACACACACACACACACACACACACACACACACACACACATGCACTGCACGCACACACACGTGCGCGCGTGCACGCACACACACACACACACACACACACACACACACTTTAAGCTGTAAAAACATAAGCATGTATTGGACCTCTAGTCATTTGGACCTCTCATAATTAACAAAAGGGGTGAGACCTACAAATATATGTTTGTAAATATATGTATGTTTGTATGTCCATTGTATATGTGTGTGTGTGTGTGTGTGTGTGTGTGTGTGTGTGTGTGTGTGTGTGTTGCTTATTATTTTTATATAT
>OMNR01038726.1:0-13386 GCA_900303205.1 Mora moro
CACAAAGCATCCAGTCCGTAATGCTACACTTAATTTTCACACTGTGCACGCGAGTATGATAGTTACACACGCACGCACGCACGCACGCACGCACGCACGTACACACGTGCACGCACACACGTGCGCACACACACACACACACACACCCGCGCGCAAGATTTACATGATCTTAGCTTCATGGGTTGGGGCCCGATCACCATGGCAACACACGAGTGTGCATGTAAAACAGTACAGTGGTTTGGGAACTGCTGTGGGGAGCTAACTAATCTCAAACGAGCCATTCCCAACCGGCTCTTACTGTAACACACACACACACACACACGTGTGTGCGCACGCACACGTGCACGCGCACGCACAACACACATGCACGCTCATAACTAATATAATAACAAATCATTTCACCCTGGCCTTGCTGCGATAGAAGGTGGTCCCAATGCACTCCCTCTCAGCCCATATTAGCAACCTCATCTGCAGGCTACCCGGTAGCTTAGCACCCCGTGCTAGCCGTTAGTGGCCGCGTTGATCTGCGGAGCGGCCCCGGTGAGGGTGGACTAACGCCAGAACCCCCTTCCTACCTAGTGCCCCTCAGGCACGCTCTGGTCCTGCTGGACGGGAGCTGCTCTCGTCTCGTTTGATTTTCATCAAGCGTTTTTCTTTTTTTCCGTCGCCTTGTTCTTCGCTTTTCTTCTACGCTGTTAATTGTTCACTGTGTTTTTTTTTTTGTTTTTTACATTTACAAAGGTTCAAACTCCCGAATTAAATCCCCCACACACACACACCTCTGTCTGTCTGTCTCTATCTGTCTGTCTGTCTGTCTGTCTGTCTGTCTCTCTATATCTGTCTCTCTATATCTGTCTCTCTCTCTCTCTCTCTCTCTCTCTCTCTCTCTCTCTCTCTCTCCCCATCTCTTTCTCTCTCTCTCCAATCTCTCTCACTCTCTCTCCCCTATCTCTCTCTCTCTCCGCATCTCTATCTCTCTCTCTCCCCCATCTCTCTCTCTCTCTCTCCCCCATCTCTCTCTCTCTCGCTCTCTCCCCCCCATCTCTCTCTCTCTCTCTCTCTCTCACACACACAGGAACAAGCCAGTTATTCTGAGGTCCGTTTCTAGGGTTTCACACTAGTAACCTCGTGCTATCCTGCTACTCTGATCAAACTCTGGCCCTTATGTCACGGCGTGAACCAGGAACACGTGAGGTAGAAATGGAAAGCTAGGAGTTAAATGGTTCAGTGGTTTTGTGCACCCAACTATACCACAGGAGAATAGGCATCGGCGGTTGTCGAGGACAAGGACTTACTCCTTTATTTCCTCTGTTGATGAGTGTGGGAGTGAACTGGAACACATTTCATGAGACGACACCGCTTCCCTTCCTTGTAATTTCCACTTGAGACATGAAGATGGAGGAAATATCTGCCCAGAGCCCACAACTGTTCCTGCAGCAGCTTTCTACTGTTGACCCGGAGGAGTTTTATCAAGGATAATGGCTGCTCTGCAGGCTACTCCAGCGAACACACTGTATTCTAACATGAATATGCATCATCACATAAGGGTGGAATATATATATACATATATATATATATATATATCTTGCTTACACACACAAGCCAACAGCTACATGTAGACACACACACACACACAAGCTTTCTCATTATTAACATATTAAGCATTAACGAATACAAATATTAACAATATTAACGAGTTTCTAGAATCACAAGTTCAAAGCTAACTTTTATGTCTCGTACGCCCTGACTTGACATCCAGATGAGTTTAGACATCTGTGTCAAACGTTCTTCAAGAGGACGTTATCTGGATAATGTAAATGAGAAGAGAAAAAAGAGTGTTTGAGAAGTTGTTTTCATAGCTAGTCTGCCAGGTGAGCATATGTGGACACCCTTGTTGTCACACCCTGATAGCACCTGATAGCATAATTGCACACAAAATAATATTGATAGTATTAGGATACAACTAATTAGTTGCACTCTGCTTGGCATTTATACAGAAACGGATTACAGAATCAGAGCAATTATAGATTTATAGGTTAAGTATTTTTGTATTTTCATGTGTTGATAATAACTGTCAACCAAAAATATAAATGTAATGTTTAATCATATAAAAGTTAATATGCTTATTATTATGATTTTGATGATTATTGTTGTATAATGGATATAATACAATTACCTTAATTATTATATCTAGTATAATATTCTAATATTAACGTCATTATACAGAGAAAACGTTTCTTTTTTATTTAAACATAATAATTAGTCAAAGCCATGCAATAGGAATTGTTTGGGATTTGATCTGTACATGACCCATACGACAAGTCTGACCACTTTGTGTGAGCTTTGAGAAAATTGAATACGAGAATTTTGGTTGCGAACAAACAAATTGTATGACGATTTAAGAGCAAATCTGTGCGTTAGTGGTTCTTGCAGGAGACCCAATGTCTGTGCAGGTATACACTGGTTACAAATGAATGCCTCTGCCCAGACTCTTTTCCTCATCTAGATATTTACTTGTGCTCTGTATCAAAACAATGAATCTCAATTAACCCTGGTCCCCAAAGGCTCTATGGTTACCACCTTCCCCAAGGACCAGTATATCCGTGCATTAGAGACTGAAGAAGAAGAAGAACAAACAACACTGAGATAATGGGACCCAGAGTAACCACTAGACATAGCGAGATCATGTTCTCAGCTAATTCCTTTATTCACTTAGTAGTCATGGAGCTCTATTGAAGTGTCACGCTCCCACTTCACCAGCAGAACATTGATATTCATTCATCTTTTTTCATTTGATTTTCTCAGATGTTTTTTTTTCATTCCTGAATTCTTAAAAAACAAAGTATACCGTCCAAAGTAATTGAAGGTTTATATGCATATCATCATATCATGATCCAGTGTTTTTGTTTTTGTTGGGTAGTTTTGGACAGTTTAAATTTAAAATGACCATCTTTGTCTATTTTAGCTTGCCTTTGAATAAAAGTCGACTTGAATCTCAGGCTGTACACATCAGACTTAATACAAGAGATTTTCTTTAAAACGTTCTAAATCGGTTGGCAATGCACGGACAAATACAACTTTTCTTTTTAAATGATACTTTTCGGAAAAGTCTTTTTTGTAGTCTTCATGTCAGGACAACCATTAAGATAAGAGAGATGGTACTTTATGAAAGAAATGTCAAGACATTATTCTTCGTTGTTCTTGCATCAAGCTTGTTACTCCAAAGACCATCAGCCAGTCTGCACATTGCTTGGCATTCCATGCAACCCAACGACACAAAATGAACTATAATTATAACTAATATATATTCCATACGTGTGTGTGTGTGTGTGTGTGTGTGTGTGTGTGTGTGTGTGTGTGTGTTATGCGTTATGACCTCTGAGGTGGGCATCTCATCAATTAGAGCTAAGCTCAGACATCAATGGGATCAGTGGAGCGGATTTGGCTGCTCCTCCGTCTTTCCTCTGAAGGCTTGTTGTAGCAGCTAAACCCTGTACGGTGACAGAGACAAGAAGGAGCGCGAGGCTGTGGTGGTTGATGACAACGTGTCAACGTTTCAACGCACCACCCCAACCCTAACCCTGTTCTCCATGAAGAGAGGAATCCATTCTATCTAACTGGGAGTGCCAATTACCACAGCTCAGGTTCTCCCCTCTGCTACTCTGGAAGGTTCTGTTGAAGCAGACTATATGTGGGCCTACTATGAACCCAAGTTGAATGTTACCTAATGAATACAAATACGTCATTGTGAATTACAGAAACAGATACCTCAAGAGAACAGTTATGTTACACAATCATCCACAAGGAATTGAAAGAACATCTCTTCATATGGTTTAATATGATGTTTGATGACTTTAATATAAGTTAATAGGAGTATATCCAATGACAGGCTTTGACCTGACATAAAAACATGTAACAAGATTACAACAACATAACAACATCAGTGTATATGTGGACTATATGCATTATCTGTGTCATATGGGCTGCTTATGGCATTCTTTAGATATTCCTTTGTGTTTTCACTGAAACCCGAGCATACAATCTGTTTTTCCAACAGAACATGTCATTGCCGCTGGCAACATCGAGAGAGAAATGTGATCCTCTGTCGTCTTTTGTCAATCTCCACATTCCCTGTTCTGCACAGCCGTGTTTTGAACTCCTTGTGTTTCTCTAACTTGCTTCAGCATCCCTTCCATTCTGCCCTGCTGCTCGTCTCATATTCTAATCTCCATTGCTGCTGCTGGCATAGAATAGCTCACCTCTGCCCTCTTAACTCGCTAGGATTATAATCTGCCAAAACACACATTCTTTATTTTAACCAGGATCGATACGATATCTCCCTCACTATCTGCTAGCTCACCACAGCTGGTCCTGGTTCCTCTCACAATCCAACCACATTGAATTCCATTTCCTAAAATCTTCAAATTGCCATCTTTATTTGCTACTTTCCAGGGTCCAAAATTAACTTTTAGAATTTTGTATTTTTACCTGCCTGAAAATCTACCAGCCAAGCAATTGTTTTAAAGTGTAAGTGAACCCTCTGTTTCAGCTCGAATTACAACACTGGGACCATGGATATGGATATAACATTAGAAGTACGTATATCCTGCTAGCTCTACAACAGGAAACTAAATCAGAGGCGGGACAATTGCTGACTGACCTATCAGGTCCGATCAGGTGGCGTTACTCCTGTGATGTCACAGAGTAACCTAGCACAAAAAGAACACAACTTGAGCTCGGAGCAGAGTGGAACGTTCACAAACTGGTTGGCGGAGACTGGTAAAAACACAGGATTTTACACCTGTTTTATGTAACCCTGATACTTTTTTAGCTGCCAAATGATCCAATATATCCACCATTGGCTGGTGGCAGGTATTAACTTTGTACCCTGCTACTGTCTTCCTCTGATTGAAATCCAACAGACATTCCTCACAGTGCATGCTACTCAGTGGTGGAAAGTAACTAAGTACATTTACTCAAGTACTGTACTTGAGTACATATTTGAGGTACTATTGTATTTATATTTTCTGCTACCTTATACTTCTACTCCACTAATCTCAGAGGCAAATATTGTACTTTTTACTTCACTAGTTACTTTGCAGATTCAGATTAACAATACAAAATATTATTAATACATATATTTGATTATTCTATTAATAAAGCTGTATTGGTCCCCAGGACCAATAAATCACAAGCTACCCAGCAGTATGTAAAGTAATATATAAAATATATATAAAGATATATTGTTTACCAGCTCCAACATTAGGGCGTGTTCACACTGTCAGCCTTTTATGAAGAAAAAGTGTTGCCTCGAGTGCATTTTGTGCTGAAAATGAAAAAGAAACAACATTTCTCAGTTCGATTGTTGTAGCTATATCGGTATCGATAGCATAACAACGTTAGCTATATTTTTGTATTTTGTTTTTCATCAAGTGTCCGCCTTTTGGGCATTTCCTATAGGTTTTAATGTAAAAACCTTTTAAAAAGGAGGACAGTGTGAACGGCGATGGACAGTATATTTTAATGCAAATACTTTTGTACTTTTACTTAAATAACATTTTCAATGCAGGATTTTTACTTGTGACAGTATCTCTACAGTGTGGTATTACTACTTTTACTTAAGTAAAATATCTGAGTTCTTCTTCTACCACTGATGCTACTATAGAATAATTAATTGGATTCAATTCAATTATGAGTATAGTGTGCTGGAAGTTTTCCTTTTTCCAGACATTGTTCACTTTGTCTGTACACCGTGATGCACTTTCCTTGAATAAAATAGTACCTTGATGATCCAGGTGATGTAGTCCCTGTAGCCCTTCAAAATACAGTCTTTTCAAAATAAAGTATTTAAATATAAAAACAAAATAAAGTGCCATTATCCAATATGGCTGTTTTGAATATAAATCAAATATGGCTCCTACAAGTAGTTTGAGTCGAGTTCAGATTCACATTAAAGTCTTGAGTTAAGCCTTTACAGGGGAGATCTGTGTGTAGATTTATACTGTTCAACTCCTACTGTTAAAATTCCCTTCGTCATGTGTTCCATATGCTGATATTAAACAATATCAGACCCGGCCCGAATCCATTTCTTCATGAGCTGTTGCTCACACTGACAAAGAAAATACAATATTTTCAGATTTGAAGTGTTAGCCTAAAGCCCGAAGTGTAGCAGGGCTGAAAAATGTGAAAACATTATTTTGCGTCTGTTCTGACACGGCCGTGTGCTTATTACGGAAAATACAATGTATAGCAAATTGAAAAACACTGCATTAAATGTGTAGACAGTGTGAAAAGCAAACATCTCTGCAACAGCAAGGCTTCTTTTGAAATAAGAATCCTACACATACATATCACAGAAGAAAGGTTTGCAGGCTACTGGGTATTGGGTAATTAGGTCATCGCTTTGTTGAGAACAAAGGGGCCCCTATGGTGTCTATGGAATATCAACAAGTAGTTTGATGTGTAGTGTTTAATATCTGCTTGTTGACACACAGCTGAACACATATTCTCCTGCAATCTCGCTGGTGTGGTGCTCCTGAGAGAGAGAGAGAGAGAGAGAGAGAGAGAGAGAGAGAGAGAGACGAGACAGACAGAAAACTCCCACTGTTATTAAAACATGAATTAATAGCAGATTAAATGGAAAGGGAGTGTCTGGGAGAGTGTCTGGCAGCCCAGAAGACTAAATGAGGCTTCTATAGTTTCAGTAACTGTGATCATGTGGGCTACATATATATATCTGATCTCAATCCTCTGGAGAAAGAACCTCCTGTTCTCGAAGGTGAAAGTGTTGAGAAACACAAACCCAAGCTACCAAGCCAGAAAACACCTGGGTGTATCTTCACTTATGGTTCAGTATTACATGAACCAATTTGTCTGTTCCCAAACCGAAAGTATGTGGCTTTGTGGATTATAGTGCCTCCACAAAGCCACTCTATCTCTGGGTGATCTATGTTATGTCTATATATCTATATATATCCACTGTATCAGGATCTGTATCTGGAGGACAAACCTGAAGTGAGTGCCTCTGCAGTGACCATCACTGCTTCTTATCTTGTGGATTTGTTCCCCTGTGCTATGTACAAACACACGTCATGCTACGGGGTCATTCTGATGCCATAGCTGATCGTTGGGGACAAAACAGCATTGGTCTATTTAACTACTTTCCAATGTCGTGTCAGATGTATGAAATCATTTCTTGTGTCGCTTCATCAGTTTTATCCCTGTTTGTTTCTCTGTTGTTTACGAGTGCAGCACTCCAAACAATGCCACACTCCCATGGACACAACCATGGATACAACCTGATGAAGTGACACAAGAAGTGGATTTAAAAGTGTGTTTTGCGGCGTATCAACAAAGTGTCATTGCAACATGTGTGAGTACTTGGTTCATTTCAAACATATGATACAATATTGGAACGTAGTTAAAGGATAACTTCAGGATTTTTCAACCTGGACCCGATTTTCCCATCATTTTGGATCTAAGTGACTGGACCAATTTTTGAAATTGGTCCAGAATTGAGTGAGAACGCTTCAGCCGTCAGCTGCGAAACAGGCTGCAATGTAACCCTTTGGGGAAATAGCAGCTCGTCAATGTACGTCCTCTAAAAGTGCTTGTTTATGTCACTGACAGACTCAGATTGATGCAGTGGCAACATTATGTAAAGGATCCCTACAGAGAAATACAACTTTTTTTTCTTTACCTTTCGCTTGATCCGGTCTGTTTGTTTTGTGTCTAACCAAGTCTCGCTGAAGGAGAGTTCTCACGAGAGTTGATTTGTTACCTGGTGAGAACGGTGGAAACGTGAGTGAGAGTTGGAGAGAGGAGTGCCGGCAAGGCTTTGTTGTGTTGGACTAGAGAAAGCGCAGCTTAGTGTTATTTTAAAGATTTTCAAAGTCAAAGTCTCGAGATTTCAGAGCGAGACTTCTCCTTGAGTGAGACTTGGTTAGACACAATAACAAACAGACTGGATCAAGAGAAAGGTAAAGAAAAAGGTATTTCTCTGTAGGGATCCTTTCCATAATGTTGTCAAACACGTATAGCAATCTGAGCCTCTCAGTGGCAAAACAAGCACTTTTAGAGGACTTACAATGATGGGGGGTTTTTGCCCCAAGGGGTTACATTGCGGACGTCTCATGGCTGATGGCTGAAGCACTCTCACTCAAGACTGGACCAATTTAAAAAAAAAAAAAGTGTTTGCATTACTATCACTTGGACCCACAATGATGGGAAAATAGGGTCCAGGTTGAAAGTTATCTTTTAAAAAGACAGATGTAGTTTGGTCCCCAGCGATCCGCTGTGGCATCAGAATGTGACCCTGTAATGCACTGTGTGTTGATAGCATGGTTCATACGGAGCTCAGGGGCACTTGGCCCATGGGGCTACTTGTGGATGTACTCCAGACCAGTGTTTCGTCTTCTGTACCCCCACAGCCCCACTAGCATGGCTCAAGTACCCCTTCATCCACACCAGTTCCTTTGAACTGATATTACAGTATCATGTGGCATCATTATTAATGTGGTCTTAACTTTATTGATCAGGATAGTTCATACTTTTCGTGTGTAGTTATAGTATGGTTGGGAACCACTGCTCTAGACCTCTTTGATATGTGAGAGCTGCTGGTCAGAGCTGATTCAGACGCAACTCAAATCCTTCTGGATTTAAACGTTAAAAAGGATATTGGTGAAGTGGCCTCTTCTGTCCCTCACAGGATGAGATCATGATCCATCTGGACCACCTTGACCAATGGGAGCCACTTACCCACCTGAACCTGCCAGTTCCACCTCTATTCCATAATACAATCAGAGGTGGACAATGAGGCAGAAATGGATGCATGCCAGGTATGTGTGCGCTGATAAAAACACCACAGTTCTGACTGTGGCTGCAGCCATTTGGCAGATCCAGAGCATAAGCAGATCACACACCAACCTCTCAAACACACACTGCTCTTCTGCTGCCAAAGATGGTGGCTCCAAGAAAAAAGAAACGAGGTGGCTGCTTCACTGGGCAAAGACTTTGTTTGAAGTCTGAAACTGTATATTTTGTTTCATTGTCATGTATTCTTAGATTATTATTTTCATTTGCATGAACCTACTTTAGGTTTGGGTGTATTCCAGCCCTCATAAGCATAATGCTACACTGATGTGTCCGCCAGGCACATCTATGAAACTTTCATATTTATGATGCATGCCTTCAGCACCATCTTTTTTCTTTTATCTTCTCCCTTCCCTCTTTCATCTTCTCTCCTCATTTTGAATACATTATAATGCACCTCTTAGCAAATTAAATATACCTGTCACTAGTTATTCCACATGTTGCAAAGCCACAACACGGTATCTGCATCACACTCACCGGCTCGAACACAGCCAGCTAATCTAAGTTAAGATCGTAACGTGGGGGTTCAGGCACATTGTTCAGGTATGCCTACAGGTAAACTGCGGACATTGGGGTTCAAACCTGGAACCTTCCGGTTGTGAGTCACAGGTCTTCAGAAGACATCCGTGCGCTCTACTGCTGAGCATCCGCTGGAGTTAATCCTACCATCTCTCATTAACTACTGGGAAAGTTATTCTCTAAGAAACCTCTATTGGCTCAATCCGTAGGAAAGCGTCTCTGAAAGCAATGGCCCGGTGAAAACCATGTTCCCTCTAAAGGCTACCTTAATACTGGAGCATGTTAACGTGTATTAACGACGCAGAGAACAGTACTTCAGAGCAAAAAGCAAAAGCCAGGCATTCATCTCTTTGCATATTCAGTGTTGGCCAGCAAAGACTTACTTCCTTTTGTAGATGACTGTAAAGATGAGTATTAACTCATCTTTAAACGTTTGCAAGGCTATGAGAGTCTATTATTATGTTTTCATCATTTTAAGTGCGGACTACTACACATCGCTCAGTACTTGGCTGTTAATAGCAGCAGTATGGTGCATCCTCTTCTCTGTTTTTGATCATTAAAATGGGCCGCTGCAGCTTTCAGTTTAACGGCAATGACAAGCTAATGGCAGAAGATTAGGTTACAATTTGCCTTTAAAATATTCATTGTTTGTTGTAAAAGCTATGTCCACAAAAGGAGTTTCATGAATTAACTGAGTATTTGAGATACAAATGCAGTGTTGGAATAAATAAATGACATTAAAGTTGCATTAAATATGTTGGTTAAAAATGCATTTTAACTTCTTCCAACCACTGAAAACTGATCATGCTTGGAGACAAATTAGTTTGAAAAGGAAGGCAAGGGAGCTTTTTTAGCCCCTATTCAACCTAATTTTCCCAACCAATGTGAATAAAAAGCAAAGATGTGCATTCATATTGAAGTGTAAGTGAACTCCCTGTTTCAGCTGGATATATGAACACTGAGATAAAAAAAAAAAAAAAGAAGTGTTTAAGCTAGTACACGTTGAGTATGACCACTATAATGAACAATACTGTATATGAAATGTGCCACACATGACATTACACCATAAGTGTCCGAGAAGCTTAACGGCATCAACATTAACAGCTCCACACATTCACACACATTCACACACATGGTGGCATAGCGTCCCCTCTCGGCATTGGTGTTACTTCGTTGTGACACCTGAGTTCAGAGCAGAGTAGAACATCCACAAACTGGTTGGTGGAGACATAGGATTTTACATCTGCTTTTTCTGCATTACAGTATTATTTCAGTAAGAGTGCCAGAATAGCATAGCTTAAAGCTTGAAGACATAGAAGACACACTAAGATGTTTAAAACAAAAAAAGATGACTTAAGGTTCACTGGCACTATGCTTCGAATCATTATTTATTTTATCACATTATTCTGCATTTAAATAAAGATAACACGTTTTTATGCCTTCTCCTCATTAACCAATGAGGGGGCAGGATTTTTTTTGTCTGTTATATTTGTCTGCCGGATTCCTTCCTAAAGGAACCATTCCCTCCTATTGTTTATTCAGGTGGTGTACTTAAAGGCCAGTGCAACGAGAGAGAGAGAGAGAATGAACCCACATTTCCAAACACCTGCATGAAGCTAGAGACACCCAATGCACAGGAAACTCCTTTAGTCCCGGTCTGACCTGACCTTTCCTGACCTCCATGTTTATAACAGGAAACACACACGTTATGAAGCAGTCTACGGGCTCCATAATAAGAACAGACGGGCTCCATAATAAGAACAGAGGTGCCTAATGAACTTTAAGAAAACAAAACCCCAAATACTGTAAAATCTCTTTAGAAACGGGTGAAATTGTGTTTCAAATGCCCCCCCCCCACCAGAAAATGCTGTCAAGAGTGATTGGAAACACAATCAATAAACACGAAAGCCACGAGGTTCTGCTCAGAGAACAAAACCACTTACCAGAAAACTTTGGATGTACAAAATATAATAGAAAAACAAAGTATTTGCTGGTGTGGTTCCTATTGTCTGCCTTGTGTGTTTGAGATTAGACCTTAAATGTCTTCTATAATAAACTGACTTGTTAACTAACTGTTATTTTGCTACCCAGGGAACGCCCAGCAGAGTTCATCACGACAGCCAATCAGAGTGGAAGCCAGACAGGTTGTGACCTCTGCTGTTTATTTGTTTAATGTGGAGGGTCTGGAGTGTGATGTCAGGGCTGATTGGCTGAAGCCTGTGTTAGGGGGAGGTACTACTGGCTGTAATGGACAAGATCACCCGAAAGATCACGTCTGTCACCCCCAAAGTCCATCACTGCCAGAAAAAGGCTGTGAGATGTTGAAGGTTCATTCACCTGAGACACTGTGCACACCGCTAGGTCAGGCGCTGGCCGCCGATGTCAATTGTCGAGCGCGGCAATGTGTCGCTAGCAAGCAGTTGTCATTTTGTAGCATCAGCAGCATTTCATAGTAGTAGTGGTGGTATTTATATATGTATAGTATTCGTAGTAGTTATTATATTAGTGGTTAAATACGTGTTTCCTTATAGTATTGGCAGTGGTGTAGCTGTTTGTTGGGGGCCTAGTTATTGTAGAAGCAGTAGTAGTGTTTTTTGTGTGGTTATATAGTAGTAGTTATAACATTAGTAGTGTTAAGTATTTAGTAGTGTTTTTAGTAGTTTGTGTAGTTGTATATCTAGGTGTATTTAGTCATAGTGTATATATTTTGTATTTCTTTTAGGAGGCCTACATTCACACCGGTAGTAACTTTGAAAAGGAGGAAGACCTCACTATTTTTCTTCTTCTACTGAGGAAGAGGCAGAAAAGGCTATGGGCGCTGATGACACTTTGTGGCCCTGGGAGGAGAATGGAGAGAACAATCTTGTGCAGGAGTTGTGGTTTCAGACCTACTTCAGGCTAGACCCAGAGCAGTTCGACAGTCTCCTGTCAGCGTTTGGACCGAATATTGTAAGGATGGCCGTGGGGGTTCGCCGTCCTCCAATCCCATCCCAACGCAATATGTCTGAGGTGAGTAGCTTATATGCCCACACACTGGGCTGTTGTGCATACTGTCAGGGCGAGTTGTTGTGTACAATGAGCATGTCTCAGTGTTTAGTTTATTTCAGATCATGACTGAGCCTCAGTTATAATGTTAGCTTAACAAATGTGTGGCTCCAACTGTGAAATAAAATATTGTTCTTGCAGACCGACCTCCTCGTCTGACACATTAGCACTAGTTGGTCTCTCCCTGACAAACGGCTCTAGGAATTGCAGGATGTTGAATAACTTCCAGTGCCTGCAGCACCCTCCTGCTGGCTGCATCTCTGCTCTTTCCCTCCTCCTCTCCTTCATGCAGTTATCCCTCAGACTTTTCCATTTACTCCTGCACTCCTCTTCTACAAATAGATTACATACACTTAACTTCTGGTGTGGTGTTTACTTTACTACTCACACACACACACACACACACACCTCGTCTATGAAGAAATATGACTTATCTCTGACAGTATTTGATACCCAATCAATATCAATAATAGCCCTAATAACCAATTATAATAACGTCAGATTGCACATAAATAATTGAATCAATCCTAAATACATGATGGAAACAATATGAATGGCATTAGTTAGCTCAGCTTACATCTACTAGTTATATTGTAGCTATACGATAGATTTGTCACATTTATTTAAATATTTCTACCAACCTGCCATATTCAAATATCCATTCACAAGTATAATTGGGAGCATTTGTGCGAGTGCAAATAAATGTTCAGGTGCAACTTTTCTCTGTACATCCGCTAGTTAGTACACTCAGTATGTGCCTTGTTCAGATAATTTGGTGGTACATTAATCAGTGCATTAAATGAGACATTTTAAAATGAAATACAAACTTGTGATAGCAAGTTACCGGTACTTCCTCATTAATCCTCGCTGTGAGTGAGGGCTGGTGATACCACTGCATGTTTGTAGGGGTGTTCCCGGGGGAATGTACCATTTTGGTGGGGGGGGGGGGGG
>OMNR01038729.1:0-11259 GCA_900303205.1 Mora moro
TGTTATTCCAGCCCAGCGTTGATTTTCCTCAGAGTCTGTTGAACCTGTCGTCGACCAGCAACAACATGTCATCTCTCTCTGCCTACTTCACCGCCCCTGTCCTCCAATCAGGGGAGAGAGATGCCCCGCTCAGCATCACCACCATCACAGCCAGTACATCAGGTCTGTGTGTGTGTGTCTGTGTCTGTGTCTGTGTGTGTGTGCACGTGTGTGTGAAAGGGAGAGACTTGTAATGATGAATAATTCATCATTCATCATTACGGCCAGGCAATTTTCCAAAATGAAAAAATTCAGTTCCTGTCTGTTTTTAGTTCAGTAACTAGAACATATAGTTCAGTTGAACATTGTCAATGTTCTTTGTTCTTATAGTACACAAATAAGAGATTGCTAAAATAATAATGATAACACTACATTGACTTCATTATTCATGTGTATGTTTATTGACGTATTTATGAGTTTAATGTTTTCGTTTATTTATTTAGTTGTGTGTGTTCTGTCCATGCAGGCTACACCAGTGCTGAGCTGCGTGCGGTGGCTGCCGTCAGTGTGCGGCTGTTCTCCAGAGAGGGTGAGCTCCAGGTGAAGGGACCCCTGCAGATGTCTCTTCCCCTGGAGCCCGGCTGGGGGCTACAATCCGGAGACCATGTCCCTGCCTGGCTCTTCAACCACACTACTGGTGGGTGCTCTAGAGCAGGGCTTCACTGACTTCTCATTGTCTTACCCTCACAGCCCTTATCAGTACCCCTTCATCGACACCACAAATGTTTTGCCTTGAACATCATTATTAATAGATGTTTAAAATGGATTTAAAAAGACTCTAAAAATGGGGTTAAAAGAGGCATAGTTCTATTTCAGGTTTTGACTTTAGTGATCAGCAACAATGAACTTTTTTTTTTATTAAATAAAAAAATATATATATTTTATATATATTTATTTAGTATTTATTTTTTATGGGGAGAAAAAAAAGTATATAAAGAGGAACCCAACATGGTTGGGTTACGATGAGGATGAGAAGGGGATCCTGATTATTGATTTGATTGTTATTGATTGTTTGTGGATGGTTATGTATGTATGTTCACTTCCTGCACACTTCCTGCTCAGATAAACATTGCAATTGCATTGTTATGCGTTGTTAGACCATAACATCTGCGAGAAAAACGTTATTGAGAATGTAACGAATACAATGAAGTAATTAAATTCAATCATTCTAGAAATATTGTAAAATGATTTGAGGATTTCTTTTGTTACTTATTAAGTTACCAACTTATCTGAGTCTTAAAAGTCTTAAAAGTAAAGCTTTTGTTTCCAAAAAACATTCTCCCAAGTTCACCACCATAAAAAAAACAATCTGAATACAGACTCTCTGAGTCCACAAGGGCTTTCTGTGCTCTGGGGCTGTTGGGGATGCATCTGACAGCTTAGATCATGTGGAGCCTCTGCTGATCGGACTAGAAGGTCTTATTTCTGGAGACTGGAACACAGTCTTCCCCAGGGAAGATCTTGACGCTAATGGCGTCGTGTCTGGTCATTCAGTGGTCATGCTGTATTGTTATTGTCCCCACTCCTCTAAAGAAGAAGTGCTTCTTGTAAATCATGTCATAATTCATATTCACCATAGGCCAGGCAAGGGAGACGCTGTGGTGCTTATTGCTTTGTGGGTGGTTTTTGAATGACTTAAAATAACGAATGGTTTTGATGGATTATACCCGGGACAGATATATATTTTTTAACCTTTCTGTATTGCAATATTGTAGTTAGTAACCATCTGTACATATTTGAATATTTGAATTTGAATATTATTTAATTATTATTTAATTATTAAATTGTATTATTTAAATTATTATTTAATTTTTAATTGTTATGATTACAATAGGGCGCTATTGCCAGTAAATATTGCTAATATATTATTCTCTATTCTCTCTATTATAGCTCTATTCATATCTTTATTTACATCAGAAATATATTGCTCTCTTTCTAACAAATGTACTTGTAAGTCGCTTTGGATAAAAGCGTCTGCTAAATGCCCTAAATGTAATGTAAATGTATTATGTTGTCAATTGGAACAATATTATACCAAGACAAATGAATGAATTCAAGAATTAATCAGCCAACAAAATAACAAATTAAGATATCAATTAACCAACCAACCAACAAATAAGTCAATCTGTGTGTATCTTAGTTACATGTCACATGGTGACATGGTGGCTATGTGTGTTCTTCTCAGGCGGATGGATGAGAGGTGGACTGGGGACAGTGATTTCCTCAAGGGGAAAACTCACATGGACCTTCATGGCTCCACAGCTAGGATACTGGATCGCAGCTCCTCTGTCTTCCACCAGGGGTCAGTAACTTGCACCTTGTTCTGTGGGTCCTTTACTCAGCGTGTGAGGAAACCATGTAATTTCTACACAAATGATTACACAGGCTTACATCTATGTACCATAAGATACTGGGTCCGACCCCCACTGTCCACAGCCTAACTGTGGGTATCCATGATCCAAGATGATCCATGATCCATGATCCAAGATGCCCGTAACCCCTACCTGCTCCTTAATAACATGTATCTGGATTTACTGTAAGACACTTTGGATAAAAGCATCTGCTAAACATTACATATCCAGACTCCTCTTAGCGTTTATTATACAATATCCTCATGTATAAAATAAATGTCTTTCGTAATATTTAAAAAAGCTATATTTTTCAATTAATCTCCAAACCACCAACGATCTGTCTTCTGTGGCTCCTTGTTGTAAAGGTTCAAAGGACCTGTCTGTCGCCATCGACTTCCTCTTCCAACACTGCCTGTCCATCATGGCCGCCCTGGGCGCCACCCTCCTCGTTCTCCTCCTCCTCCTGGTCGCAGTATGCTGCTGCAGGTAACCAGGAGCTTTGCCTTTCCTCGCGTAGCCAGGATAGTGTAGTGGTCAGGGTGTTTGACTCCTAGCCAAAAGATACTGGGTTCAGTTCCCTTGCCAGCAGTCTACCTGTAGGTGTCCTTGAGCAAGACGCCCTAACCCTAGCCTTGTGAGACCATTGTGATATTCACAATTACGTTTCGCAATGAATATCAGCTGGCCTTGGCTGGGCAGCAATTGATTTCCACATATGGGGCAGACTTACAGTCAATCAGTCGAAATAACTAAGTAATACTCTTGCTGAATCAAAAACATATTCTCATCTGAGAAAATCCTTCCGTGCAAATTTCTGTAAATCTTTTAGCATCGTTATTTGGTCCGATCATGTTTTCAACACCTGCAGAGAGATCACCACCCCTATCTTGCTATCTTCTGAAAAGAAATCCACTGGAAGTTGCGTTTGATAAAAATAAATAGTATTATAATGATTGATCGTCACATGCATACTATGAACAAGGGGGGTTTTTGTACTTCTGACTAATACCTGTAAATGTTTTGGATAAAGACATCAAATGCCAAATGTAATTGTCGAATAAGAGGAATGGTGGAACATCATTGGTTGTTAAATTAAAAAAAAGTTTCAATCTCTTCTGTCTCCTCCAGTCAAACCAAGCCAAAAGTGGCCCATGCCTCCCATCTGCAGCTGTCAAAGCGAGACCAAAGCACGTCGACCTACGGCAACGAAGTGTTCGAGGTATCGACGAGGGACTCATGGCGGGATGAGGAGGGTGCCTTAAACCTATCAGCCGTGGGAAAGAGCAGCGACGACTCGGATCTCTGCAAGGAAAACGCCCTGGCCATTGAGATGGAGTCATCCATGGAGGGGAACCAGGCCGCCGCCGCCGCTGGCCGCGCCGATTGCCTGACCAGCTTCTCCCAGCAGACGGGCGCTTCTCTCTCTCTCAACGACAGCCTGTTCTTCTACAACCAGCCGCTCGCCATACTACACGCGCCGGCCTTCTTCCACGTGGACGAGGAGCGGCTGGACGATCAGTGCAGATCATCCGCCCTGCCCCAACGACCGGGCGCTTCCAACCCTTGTCCCGTAGCTGCGGAAACTACCCCACAGAGTGCCGTCCCCTTCCTCCAGCACCGGACGACGACGTCGCCAAACACAGACGATCCGCCCGGGGGTCGGGGGAGTTCCGATCCGCCGACGTCCGTCCATCCGTCGGCCGTCCCGACCGCCGCCACCGCTAGCACCTCCCGGGGGCACCGCCTCCCGGAGTCTGTATCGGTCCCGGGGACGTTGAACAAAGTGAGGGACAAGAGGCACTCCTGCTCGGGGCCAGATCTCCAGGACGGGGGTGGGGATCCGTCTCCCCTACCCCCCAGGGCCTGGTTTGTATCGCTGGAGGGGAAGCCCGCGGCGGAGATCCACCGGGCCGTGTCAGACCAACACAGGCGGCAGCGGCGGCCGGTGGAGAGCCGAGACACCAGCCTGGACTCCGGGGTGGACATGAGTGAGCTGAACCAGAGCGCCGGTCGCAGGGCGGGTGTGACACTGGAGCGCAGTGTGACGTTTGTGAAGCGCGGACAGCAGCAGTGAGGACCGGGCCTGAAACGATTGGCAGTTTACACTCTCACCGCAACAGTCAACTTTTCCGGCTGGGAATCGCTGCCGTAATAATCAATTCAAGGTGCTCCACAGCCAGCCCTCCGTCCAAACATCGCCGAGCTTCAATACCCGATAGCGAACGCTAGCGTCGACTCGCCACTTTCACTCATAAATGATGATGTCATTCTTTGTACATTGATTGTTTTCAATGTTCAAAGAAACAATTTGTGGCGGGCCCTGTGGAGCACGTAATATGGCAAGTTGACATGACGCTAAAGGTGTCGCATTTACTGTGGAGAGTCCCGATTCATCCGGTTCTCTCATTGTCACATTCTCTCGCTCTCAGAAATGATACTTCTGTGTCGAATAGCCGCCGTGGGTATGCCGGGGGTCTCTACGTCACCTGTGTAGCCCACAGAGACCGTAGGTTACGCGCACCTCTCCGAAAATGTAAAACTACACGTCAGGGCGATGGACGGCCTGCTTCGTCTTTCCTGCTACGTTTTCCGGTTAATTTGTGAGATTAGACTAGTTGAGGAGATGCATGTATGTTCATTTGGACGACACATCATTTTCACGTTATAAAGCTCACCAGGTGTCACTGAATTGGCTTTTGGTAACTTTTGGCAGACTACGCTCAGAATCACTGACACAGAGCCATAAATACAAGCACCGGTGCAGAGACCCATGGTGTACCGATGGAGGCTAGTCAACATATAGGCCTAAATATAATTTTGCCTAAAATTCCAATTGGTCAATGGTTGATAAATGCGCTGTGTAAAGTGTGTCATGGTAGACATTACATAACCTGCAGATATGCAATTTTAATAACAGCAATAGCAATAATAATGATGGTGATGACTGACACCTTACCATACAACAGTTCAAAACACTTATTTATTTGATTAACTGAATTCATTTCTTTGCTCATAGCATTACACACAGGCCTGTGAGTACCAGGAAAGTGTAATGGCCTACATAATGTCCATTGATCTCATTATTTAAAGCACCAAATTGGGCATTGTTAGCATCAATCTTAGCATTAGCCAAGTCAGCTAGTTTGAGCCAATCTGAAATCCTCAGGTCTCTTTTGTAAAGGAGATTCCCAATCTGAACAAGACTTATATAATTAAATTGTTTTTATATATATTTTAAAATATGAAGTCTAAATTTCTTACTGTATTTGTGTTACAATGGGTGTGTCTTTGCATACCCGTGTGAATTAGCACTTATCTCACAGATGTTGGTTGGTACTAACGTGCGTACTTATTTGCATGTGTATAACGCATATTCATATATTGCTTGAATCATCATCATCATCAGTGCTGTGCCTTGCAAGATCCCTTCCCGTTCAGTCCATTTTACTTCCTATGTATTTGCCTTCATCTTGAGAAATTTGTACTGCACTAAGATTAGAGTTAATTTAACATATTGATATCCGTCTCCAATATTTACATATTATATGTACTCGATTATTTTTAATTTATTGTAATAACTTGTGTAAAGGTGTTGTATTATCCAAATCAGTAATGATGGAAAATGGTGCATCCTGTATGAACGTGTTTTTGAAGGAATGTGGTTTTGAATTTCTTACCATTAACAATAACAAACCACTAGAGGTCGCCACCTTTCAAGCTTTGCTCCCTGTGACTCTGAAGGTGCATGACTGAAGTGATGTTCTTCTGAAATAAACGTACCGAGTTATACTATTGTGTTTTTAATTTTTAACACACATGAGAATTGTATTCTTACAATATTATCATTTCTTCTTCTTAGTATTTAGTTTAGTTTTTTTATATCGTCATGGAAATGTTTTGAGTTGGAACTCATGATTATGTCAATTAGACTTTTTAAAATTGTGTGTATATTTATAAATATAAAAATATAATTATTTTCTTCTTTCATTTCTCATGTTCTCTCTCTCTCTGATGTGTTTCGCAGTGATCCCTTGATTCATTCTTATTTAGGCTACTCATCCCAGCGTCATCTCGCCTAACCCCCGAGTTGAGCTATCGAATGTCTTAACAGCACAGTGGCTGACACTGCATCTCTCAGGTAAAGAAGGCTTTATTTATAACCTATAACCTACCTACAACAGATTATCAGCTTAGAAACAGTCCACCAAATTGCAACCATTAACTGATGTTGGCGAGTCACTTAAAGGTGCTACGGGTAAGATTTGATAGAGAAAGCGAGAGAGGTGAAGAGAGCAAGATTTGGAAACTAAACAACTAAAAAAACATTCCCGCCCTCTCTGCTCCCTCCCTCCCTACGTTTCTCCGCCACTGAGAAGTGTTTGCATTCACGCACCTGTGATTAACAGGCAAGATGGATTCCCCGAACCAATCAGGGAAGAGATGCCCTGATTGGTCAGCAATGAGCCGGGAGCGGTCTAAAAATCTCCATTGGCTCATACAGAGGCTGGCGCAGTCGACTCAAAACAGATAATCTCACAGCGCATTTCACTCACTAATAGCTGATGGATGCTCCCCCTTGAGACAAAACCCGGGCTCCGCCACTGGCCCAAAGGTTGACCCAAGGCATGAGGAATAACGTGGATGTACAACAAGAGAGGTACCGATCACATTCGCTTTCCCCCCCTACGTCAGCACCAATTCTCGCTGTGAATTTTAGCATCCAACAAGTGCGTCACGTTTTCCCTGAGTGACCCCCCCCCACTGCTCTGGTTTCACAGTCACAGAGTTCCTTGGTCCAAAGCCACCAATGTCAATACAGGCCATTTTCCACAGTGGCACCCATGCCAAGAGTCATCTTGCGTGTGTAGTATACCAACCAATCATGGGTGAGATGATGAACCATTAAAAGCGCTGTACAGTCTTATCGAAAAACGAATCGACACCGACACCAACTGTCAGAGGCAGAAGATCATCAAGGGATTCAAGTTTCATAAATAAATGCAGAAACTGTATATATAACAGTTAATAAGACATAAATGTACATTCAGTTATGCAACATCTAGTTCCATAGCAATAACCAAGTTACATATCAGACCACAAGGCGGCACTGTAGGGACATAAACTACCCGGGAAGAAGGTGAATTATATAAATCAATTGACACTTTACATATTTACAACTTTGGGATACGTCTAATTACGATTGTTGCTGAGTCATGTCCTCTTTGCAACCCACCAATGGAGCCCTGTCCCAATACGTTGCGGCACATAGGCCTATGTCTGCTTCTTGTTGAGGTTAGACATTTTGAGTTTTTAATATTCAAATCTTTCGGTCACATGAAACTATATTGCAAGTAAGCATTATATAAACGCTTACTTGCAATATAGTTTCATGTGAAACTATGGAGAGCACACTTTTCTACAGATCCTCTTAGATATACTAAGAGGATCTGTAGAAAAGTGTGCTCTCCAGGAACAGAGGAAGTTGTGCTTCAAACGGCAATGAGTTGCAAAGTACAAAATCGGTGGATATTGGAGTATTTGTCTTCTACACACACCTCATCGGGATGTGCTCCGTTTGCTTACATTTGATACTTTCATCGTGCTACAATCGAAAATGTGTGTATAAATCGCAAGCGAAAGGAAACGGAAAATAAGTCGGTGGCCATGTTAGTTTGCGTCTAGGATGTAACGTTATACATTACATCCGTAATACAATTATATTACTCCAGACTGGCAAATCCGACTGCGAAACAGTAGGATATGATGTTAATCATTATACAAGTTTATTGGTTTCATTTAAAGGCGCTATGGATAACATGTTTATGTAGCTGAATAATTAAAAAAAACATCCGCACAGCTTTCAGAAAGGTGTGGAATAAAAGTATTGCTTTTTCCAAAAATGTATATTATGATTGTGAATGAATCATTTAAAACATTTTGATGGGCCCAAAATAGCGATGCACGATATGGATTTTTTTCAACCGATAACCGACCATCAGCCATGCTCATGGCCGATACCGATAACATAACCGTTTATTTCACATTTTTATATTTTAAAAAAAGGTTCATAACCTGTAGTTGATGCACACCTGAGGGTAAGAAAGGCTAAGCTGTAGTGAGCAAAGGTGGATGATTTAATATGTCATAGCTCTGACCTAATCAAATCTAACTGTCAGATCAAAAAATAACATTAATTACATCAACAAACTGCACAAACATACTTTGGCTTTTTGAGCATTTTGCCTAAGAATTCAAATTTAATACTTTGACATAATCTATCAAATGGGACATGTCAATGTATTGAATACAGGTTATTAATAATAAAGTGCATCCACTAATTTACACATATCAAAAGTCAGTTTTAATCTATGTTTTATACAGTTTATACAGTATTTGCCAATTGTGTAGAAATTTTGACCAAATGACAGCGGTTTTGCTTAGAAGCCCCGTCTCCTGGGCAGGTATACACCACTAGACACACAGGCCTCATACCGGTGATTGTGTCTTTAGTTCATCGCATCACACAAGTGGCTTTTGCAGACCACGGATCACCCCCCTTCATCCACAGCCATCTTGAGGCCCTCTCTGCTGCCTCTGTGATGTTTCTGATGGCCTTTCTTGTGTGCAGAGCGGTGCATCCAAGGAGCTTGACGGCCCTATACAAGGACTGTCCGGCGAACCTTCTGCAGCCAACCTCTGTTGGCAAACGTTGTGCCCGCCATTCATTTCTCCGACACTCACCTACCAGGTCCTCATACTTGGCCCTCTTTCTTTCAAAGGCCTCCTCCATCCGGTTTTCCCAGGGACCTTCTTCAGCAGGACCACGTGTCTTGTTGACATCAGAACCAACAAGAACTGCGATGTTGTCAGGGAGATCCGTTCCTGGTGTGGTTGAAATCCTTAAAAATAATAATAGCCCATTGCGACCCCAGGAATTAGGTAAAATCACGTTGACTCGCCATTTCTGTGACCCAGAAACTGAGTTCACTGCGCCTGCCTTTGCGTGAGCAATTTCGATTTTAGACCATTCCCGGTTAACTGCTGACCAATCAGGGCATCTCTTTCCTGATTGGTTCGGGGAATCCATCTTGCCTGTCAATCACAGGTGCATGAATGCAACTTCTCGATGGACAAACAAATAGGGAGGGAGAGAACAGAGAAGGAGGGGACATTTTTTTGGGTTGTTTATTTTCTAAATCTTGCTTGTCTTCAGCCCTTTTCTACTCTCTCTCTTTACGACTCAATTATCTTTCCAATGAACCCTTTCTTTTCAAGCTTGTATAGTTTGTTTTCACCACTGTAAACATGACTGGACACGTATATGATAAAGTATAGCGCATACGGCTGTTTTATATACATAGCAGGACACCCAACATGTCAAGGACCGTTGCGTGTGTGTGTGTGTTCTGAACTACTTCCCTGCCAGTCTACGGTGGGGAATGTTTTTCTTCTGACATGCCCCTGCAAACGCTGCCAAGTTTCTTTGCAACCCGAAGCCCGGTCAAAAGCAGACGGCAAATGCAATCCGTCTGCGGGGAGGGGTGTGGGTTACACAGTCAAGATGCTCGGCTGTTGTCAACAACAACGCATTTGTGCGCAGCCCGCCTCGAGTGGGAACTTGGCAGCGGGTTGCTCCCCAGAGTGCGCGTTGTGTGAAAGGTGGACCTTCAGTGCGGGTTCTGTTTTATGCAACGACCACGTCACGGGCCGATGATGAACTTGTCCTCCCGTCAAGACGTCAACGCAATGTTTCGCCGGAGGAATGTATCTTCTCGTCTCGCGGCTAGAGGCCGCTGATTCATGGTTGCCGGAGGACGGGCGTTTTCGGGGGAATTGGCCCGACTGGCTAGTTTGAGATCTATCTGGTTGGTATCCTTGATGTATAATAAGGTTGGTATGCAGTGCGTCTCGAGGGCCGCAGCTCGTAGGCGGCACGTGCGCACATGGGTGTGAACCATAGACTATAAAATATGGACGTAGTCTCCGTGACGTCAGCCATTGGTTTCTGAAGAGGGGTTTTGAAGCTCAGTGGGCGGCTCCCGGCCGTCCCCACCTCGGCAGTGCCGACTTCCCTGCAACTTTTGGCTAATCCAAAAATGGGAAAAGAGGCGGAGCTGAGGCGGGCCCTATGCTGCAGACAACTAGCGGCTATCCTCCTGTGACAGCACCCACCTGTCACTCAAAGCGGCCACGCCCTTAATTATGCACAACTGTAAGCCTCAATAAAATGAAAACTGGTGAGTTAACGCTTTGGGCGAAGGACGCTTGGAGATTTGGAATGCGTGCATCGGTTTCCAGCAGCAAGTGCAGCAGTAGGGATTAATGTCACATACGCATTGTAGCACTTTAACACTGGTTCTAATAATGCCATGTAGCTCCTAAACCCTAACCCCCACCCTCCACCCCCAGCTCCCGGAATAGCTCCGTCGGTTCGGAAATAGCTAAGAGTTAAATGCGGGCGGTTGGGTGCGTAGTATGGATGTTCCATGAGTCCGGTGGGCTCAGGTATCATGTCACTTCCTCATTTTCACGGCTTTGAACGGATGGGAGGGACACATGGATGTATTATAGCCTAGAAAATGGAGGTGCAGCACTTTCCCTTGCTGGCAAACACACCGAATACAACAAATCCACACCACTGCTGTGTTAGACTGAGAGTTCAAACCAAGCTGACATCTCTTTTAGATGGAGTCGTTTTCTTTTTTTTTTTGGAATACAACTGTTGTAGAGATAGTTACAAATGCTTTTATCCAATTAAGAAATAATAATAATAATAATAATAATAATAATAATAATAATAATACATGGAATAATTGAATAATAATTCAGAAAGAAGAAAACAAAAGCCATCTATGTTCAGAGGTGACTC
>OMNR01038732.1:0-11599 GCA_900303205.1 Mora moro
TGTAAGCATGCACACACACACACACACACACACACACACACACTACACACACACACACACACACCCCCACACACACACACACACACACACACACACACACCCTCTCACACACACACACACACACACACACACACACACACACACACACACACACACACACACACACACACACACAGCCACAGGGATTAACAGCTCAGACTCTCACTGCTTCTACACCGGTCAGGTGTTCTTCTATCGGCTCCTACTTCAGTTATCTAAAGTCAGCCGAGTTATTCAGAGAACTCGACTCGTACTGGATGTGGTGCAGTCACGAGTTAATGTTACAGCTCTATAAAATATCTAAAGTCTTTCTCTACAAGAATACAGTCGCAAGGCTGAATGCTTTTCCATGTTGGATCTCCATCACGGGCTGTCTGTTACTGTTTGCATAAATCACCCAGCTTCACACCGTCAGTTCATTAAAAAAAAAAACCTGTTCTGTTAATAGTTCTTATGATCAAAAACATTGATCTGAAGCTCAATTGTGAGGCTATTCTGTAAAAAGTGTTCTAATAAATATAGCAACTTCTGATGAACCCATATCAATTTCAGCCATTTCCTGTTTAAGTCCCGCCCACTTCCAGTGCAACCCCGCCCATTCCTAGTACAGATACGGATACAGATAATTAAGTTGGTTGAATATAGATTGTTTTTGTTTATAGATTTTGATAGTTTATATTTTGTACACTAACAATTCTGTAACAGAAAAATCAAATGTGTGTGTGTGGGAGTTATGAGTTTAAAAGTTTAAATGCTTAAAAAGTATAAATAGTATAAAAGTTTTGAGTCAGTCCAAAAAGATGGATAGTAAGGTAATATATAAAGTTTTAATTATTGTTCCATCATAAAATATGAAGGAGGAGTTGAGTAGGGAAGTTTTCGAATAATAATAATAAAAACTAGAATAATTACAATTTCATCAGAAATTGTGGTGTGCAGCTTGAAGTTTTTAGTACCTGGTATATTGGAAATGTACAGTAGAGTGACGTGAAGTAGTGCTGTAGTTTTATGGTGGCTGCTAGGGTGTTGGGTGTTTTGGACAGTTGCCAGGGTGTTATGCACAGTTGATAGTTTTCTGGATGGTTGCTAAGGTGTTCTCGGTGGTTGCTAGGGTGTAATGGGTGGTTGCTAGGGTGGTATGGGTGGTTGCTAGGGTTTCCTGTGTGGTTGTTGTAGGTGATTTCTATGGTGTTCTAGATTTGTTCAATTTCAAACTTGTGATTAATCGCAATAAAAAATGCTATCATTTGACAGCCCTATTCTTAATATTAAATAAAAATTGCATCAATCATTTGTAGGTTAATTACAAATCCATAGTAACCGGTGCATTCTCTTTCCCTCTCTTTTGCAGCTCTTTTGTTTCTTACACAATGGCAGTAATTGCTGTAAACTTTGTGGCACCCCTATCTGTCATGTTCTACTGCTACTACAATGTGTCCGTCACTATGAAGACATACAAAGCAACCAACTGTCTGGAAAACCTCAACATGGACTGGTCAGACCAGATGGATGTTACTAAGGTGAAGAAACAGCTGCATTCTCAGCTCTAGTTGAGCTTAGATATCTGCATATGTATACAGAATCTGGAGGCAAGGGACAATATTATGGGATCGGAAGCAAATACCTTAAACAAAGCCATAGTGGTTTTAAACTGTTAACTGAGTGTAAACTGGCTCAAGTTGCTAATCAGACTAAACAATGATCGGTTCACAGATCAGGGCCCGGATATCTGATGGCTACACCGGAAGCCCCGAAACATTGGCCCTTGCCCCCAGAGACTAAATCGTTGTCAGACGAGCAGATAGACGATCTGTTAGACACTGATATCCCCACCACTTGAATTATCCCATAGTAGTGTTTCATGATGGTTGAATGTGGCCAATGTGGCATTTAAAGTACACTGTATGATACATTTGGATTTATGTGTGGTTTACATAGACCACCCAAGTCCAATGTAATTTGTCTAAGGGCCCAAATAAGGGTTTCCGGATCCACCGGTCTTGCTAGGCTATGGGAAACTCCATAGGACTCTATGGAGATTACAAAACTATTGCCAGAACTGTATATGCATTTATATATAATCTCTATATAATGTATTTTATATAGATTATTAACCTGTTTGAAAAGATGGATTCAAAAGCTGTTTGAATAAGAAATTTATAAAATGAGAAGGGTCAGGCAGGGTCAATTGTTTTGCCTGCTGGAAAAAAAAGTTACATTTGAATGTTTTAATGAAGCTACCCTTCATTTGTGCCCACCAGATGTCTGTAGTGATGATTATCATGTTCCTGGTGGCTTGGTCTCCATACTCCATAGTCTGTCTATGGGCGTCGTTTTCGGACCCAAAGAACATTCCTGCCGCAATGGCCATCATTGCTCCACTCTTTGCGAAATCATCCACCTTTTACAATCCCTGTATTTACGTTGTTGCCAACAAAAAGTGAGTTTTTCTCTCTCTTTATGTACTTGTGTATGCTATGTGTGTGTTGGGAGTAGAGCAACACAAATCTTACTTGATGTTTACAGTTACAGTGTTTTTCTTATTGCCAACATTTCCAGGGACAGTGGACAGTGCTATTTTCCTGCTGACAAATTTTCTATGTACTACATTTGATGCTATACCAATTTTAACTCCCATCTGTGTACACATAAGCACTAAAAGGAAACTGCAGTTATCTCACTCATCTCACTTTGCAGCTAGTCAAAAACATCAACTAAAGTACCTTGATTCTGACCACAGTGTTTAGCTCAGGCTCAGTTTGAAGGGCTCTAGTCTTGAGTCTCTATGACCCTGTTTACACAAGAAAAATCGAGATTATACAACCCTATTTGAATCTAGATTGTATCTAGATTCAAAAACTGTCTTTGTGTCGCGATCTCACAACCGTTTTCAATTCATGATTTGAAGAGAGATTCAATACACTTGTGCAAACAGGGCCTATTTGGTCTTTGCTCAAACTCTACTGTTCCTGGTCTTTGGTCTGGCCTCATCTTGGGCTAGACTGAAGATAACTTGACTAACCCTAGTGTATACATGATTCAGTTGTGCGCTAATGTACTCTTCTTTTAGGTTCAGAAGAGCTATCATAGGAATGCTTCGATGTCAAACCAGGCAGCGAATGACCATCAATAATGAGGTTCCAATGACCACCTCACAAGTACCATTGACCCAATAGTTCCTGTGGAACTGAACATATTGTGTTGTCTTGGTATCATCTGTTGCTGATATCCCCTTTTGGGTTTTTTACACATCGTTTACTTATACACATACAACCCTGTATTATATCCTGTATGACTAGAGTACAAAACAAACACATATAACATGAATAATTTTAATTCCAAGAATACTTTTTATTTATCTGAGAAAATTACATTTTTTGAGATAGTTGTTACTCTGCCACTTTTAATTTGTATTGTACAAAATATTCAATTAAAAATGATGGATTGAAGTGTCAATTAACATTTAAATATAGTTTTATAGTATGCATACATAAAAACACTATGAAGGTGGTATACGTTAAGAATGTAAGTATACAGAATGTTATTTAAAAACAACTGTATATATCAATTGATCATTTAAACTTTAAACATACAGATTTGTATAAATTGATTTCAAATATGCAAAGTATATAGAACAATGTGTATGGATCAAAGCACCTGCGACTTACATTTGATTTCAGCTACGGCAGCCACAATACATATTAAGTTGTGAAGTGAAATACATATACGGGGATTGAATGGTTCTGTATTGGGATAGTGTACGTGGCAAACAGGAATCTTATGCAACATTGTTTTCCAACCATAGTCGAATCTCTTTCTCATTCATCATGATCCACTCAATGTTGTTCCTTACAGTCTCAAGGGCTTGCTTCCTGGGCATTTCCCCAGCGCCAGCATTAGGTGTTATCTTGAAAAAGTGCTCCATCTAAAATACAAATATGTGCACATGAAGTATTTCATTTCCATACTAGTTTCCAGTTTCCATGTGTATGTTCTCACCTTCCAGAGCTGAGCTTCTGTGCTGTAGGTAGTCGTGATTCGGCTCAACAGCCGGCCAAGATTTCTGTCGTTAATAGTGTATCTGTTGAAAATGTACAGCTTTGATTATAAAAACATTTCAATGTTCATTCTCCTTCTAACTGAAAAATAGCTTGTCTAATTTAACATGTTGTTACCAAATTGTTGTTAAGCTCGAATTAACTTTTATTATTCAATTAAAAAAATATCGAAATTAATTACTACTGTTACTGGTACAGTCCATTTGACAAATGTCAGTAAAAATCCCTGCTTTTCCATTCCGCTCTGGCACTTGCATTGCATTGCACTGACCTCTTGACCAGATAATCCCAGTTGAGGGTGGTCCAGTCCCAGGCCATGCTTTGGCCCAGTGGATTCAAGGAAACATAGCGCACCACAGTGAACAGATCCTGGCTCTTCATTACACTCTCATCCTTAGCTGCCTCTAGCAACCTGGGAGACGTCACACACACAGTGTTTCCACAAAATATATACAAATATATAAATGATAGAAAATGTGTCTATTTTGCATATGATCATTTAAATACTACCTATCAATCCTATCTTTTCAATTAAAAGGTATTTCTGCGCAAATCTTATTTTATTAAAGCGATCTATCATCCGCAGATAAACCGACCATTTGTAGTTTGAAACATCACCCTCTAATGTACATTTGATGCAATGACACCTTGTTACGTGGGTTGCGCAGACGTAAATTGAAAACTGTTTCCAACATTGTTGCATTGCGTGTGTGCGAAAGATTCAGACAAATCACACAGAAGCATGTTGAGGCCTTTAGTCTAGCACAGGTCCCCACATTCAAATGAATACATTGACACCAATCTGACCTTTGTACATAGAATCTAAGACTGCGTTAGCCACGCTAGCCAAATACATGGAAGTAGAGGGAAGTGCAAGCATTAGCTTCTGTGAAGTGGGGATTATAAGCCTTTAGAGCATTTCCAATGCATGCAATATATCTTTCGTCTTTATAACGAGTAAAAATAAAAGTAACAAGTGGTGTTTTTAGTCGTTTTTGATAAGATGCATTGGAAACTAAGCCGGTGCAGTTTGTACTGCTGTAGCTGTGCAGTGCATGGACAGAATTGGCCCTGGCAGTTCCAGAGAAGTTGTGAAACTTGAAGTGGTGTAGCGGTAACAGACTGGGAATCATTTGAATTTGATTGCCTGTTTGCTTATTGTGCAACCACTCACTTGCCACTCCCATTACACAACCTATGATTATGTCCATGGGTTATGTACTATTACTATGAATCTCAAGCAAGGGGCAAAAACTGCAGTTCCTCGGATGGCTGCTTGAGGCTGGCTCCAAAAGGGAGTCAATCCCCATAGACCCCTGAACAGCTGAAATAAACATGTTTAATAGTATGTAACACATGGTTGTTTGGTCTGGAAATGTACATAATGTTGTTTTCCTTGAATGTACACATTGTCGTTTTGCAGGAGACCAGACAATCGGTTTATTAGGTTGCTTCACTGGTTCATCAGGTTGGATTCCGGAAGTAAAATATGATAATAAATAATAATATTAATATTATTTATTATTAATATAAATAGTAATCAATGAATAACATCGATAATCATCTAATTCATATAATATAATAATAATAATAATAATAATAATAATAATAATAATAATTATATATAATTATAATTAATTATAATTATAATTATAATTATGATATACAATTTCCATTTGTACAGATAAGAGGAGGATGGTTTCATTTACTTGTAGAGAAGATTCACATCCTTCACAGATGCCAGCCCATACAGCAGCTTGTCCTTCTCTTGGGCCAAAGTAGAATTTTTGTATTTCTGGAACATAACCTCCCATTTGTCAGTGGCAGAGTTCCTCATCCCATAACGGTAGACCAGCAGCCTCAGGTTCACCTCAACACGACTGAAGAGGGACAGTTCAACACGGGATTAGTCATTCTTTTTAGAGCACACATTAATGTAGTCTTGTATCAGTGTCATGTCTTTTAATGTAATATGTGATGTCATTAGGTAGGACTCAACAACTGTATTCTAGGCAGATACCTGATATTTCCAGTGATCCACTGATCAAAGATCTTTGTTGCCTGAGCCATTGCATCAGGATCCTCCATCTGGCAAGTGATGCCCAAAACGGTCTCTCTCAGTAGTCTAGCAGACACATTTGCCCAAATGAGTTACAGTATCAATAAAATAGATTAGATGCTGAAATGAAATCTACATAATACATGATTTACTTGTCAACAAACCAAGTAGATTGTTTAAATTTAGTTTAAATAAAGTTTAGAGTTCAAAAATGAGATAACCAAATCAGAACTGGAGGAAACAATGGCTAGTGTTGCAGACTAGATTTAATAACGGTTACTGTTTTATTCCACCATGTTTTTCCTTTTAAGAAAATAGCCATAGAATAGGATAGCCCTACCTTTCTGTCTGTGTTCCTTGATCTTGCCAACCAAGTTCTGTTGATATTGGTGAAACAAGGCCACGAAATAGTTTCTGAATCATAAAATAAATAAGTTGATAGGTTACAGACAGTAAAATATACCAAACTATATGCCAAGTACTGAATTGATCCAGACTTAAATCAAAGTCAAATGTCATCCATTTGTTTTTCATCCATCTTTTTTTTATATTTTAAGAAGAATAATCGTTTGACAACAGGGGTTTGTGTTTGTTCACAAAAGAACAAAATGTGACTCCACCTGAAACTTAGGGTACAGTGTTGTGTCTGACAACATGTCCCGGACGTAGGCGATGGAGGAGGCCAGGCGATCCCACACAATATAGTCTTTCTCATTGACTAAATACTTTGTCAAGTCAAAAGCAGTCCCATAATCTAGAACGTCAGCCCTGAGGAAGCGAGAATAGAAGAGTAAGGCATCATTAACATACTGTGTGACACATTTATACGTTTAGATTCCAGCCCATGTATTATCTGCTTAGAGTTTACCTGGCCAGAGAAAAAATATCATCTATGTAACCCATACGATCCGCTGCATCAAACATCTGTTAAAGCAGGATGATGGAAGGTTTTCATTTCACTGTCAGATTAATTAAAGTAGCATTGAGTCCTAAAATCTGCTGTCTTTGAAATGTTAATCTTTTCATACAACACATCTCATATTCAGTTATTTTATGACATCACTTTCCATCATTAACTGCAAAAGCAAGTCACATTCCACACAACCATATTAACATCTACATGTTTGCAACCTTCAAATTGTTGTCCCCCATTAAATACATTACAGCTGCTCATGTGCTTTTATAGGTACAAATGAAGATGCAGAGTCAGGCTACATTACCAAGTGGTTGCTTTGAAATTGCTGACTTATAGCACTCCACATGGGTTTGTCGTGGTTGACTCTGTAGAATCCAACGTAATCTTTGTTCACTTTAATAAGTTCCCCTGGGAGAGAGGTGTTCCTGATAATAACACCTGAAACATCAGCATATCATCCTTTCAGACTGCAGGTTAAACCAACCAAATCAATTGCTTTATATTGAAATGATAACAACTATTTGAATCTGATTGAATAATTTTAAATAGTACTTGTGCTAGTGTTGATAAACATTGAAGTTATGTTGACGTTGCTAATCAAAACCTTTGCTTTCACTGGAACTGTCCACTTGTAGCTGCAATGCACACAAAAAACAATATGCTTGTCAACAGTCTTACCCACGGATCAGCACATTCATGCCAAGTCTGTCAAATGTTTTCTGGAAGATATTTTCTGGCAGTAGCCTACACTCAGTCATTTGGATTTGCTTTCCATAGCTGGATATTTCTATTAACTTTTTTTAAAGAAAGTTAATAGAAAGTGAAGACAACATTACAGCAGAAGGTATTGTCTTTTTAAATGGGGTAATGCTAGCATTACTACTGTTTGTGCTTCTAATGGCCACATCTATTTTTAAGGAGTAAAGAAAGAAGAGGTTTCTGAAGCCATTCAGTATATCAGACCCAAGAGGTGATGAAGGCTGGCTAGAATTTGCTTTGGGATCCAGGAGAAAGCGTTTCTGAGTCAGAGTTGCGACAGAGCCTGAAATGGACAGGTCTAGCACTGGATAGCCCATCTGTTTGGTCCATGTGTCCATGACCTCTGCAACTGGCAGCCCATTCACCTGTGTAAAGAATCCAACCAACGAACCAATACCAGTGAAATATGTTCAGGTGATATGTTAAACAGGATATTTCAATGAATCACACTAGCATCTAATTGACACATCTAACACATTAGATGACAAAATGCAAACATACACTAGCAAGCGATGCCCAGAAGTCCTCTGTTCTGGCATTCTTAAACTGGTTATCTTTCAAGTATTTCTGTTGGGAGAAAAAAACAAATGACAAAAACAACCTCTATATTAGGTGAGAAAGACAGAGAAAAAGAGAAATAGCAAAGGTCATTATTGGAAATAGTTGGGAATAATTGTAGATGTTATGGTTTTATAGATATTGTTATAGAAGAGTAATTATACTACTTTTATACTAATTATACTAAACTACTAAGCATTGTTCAGTGATTTAGCCTTTAGGCTCTATTCATGAGCACTTCCAATGGCTGAATGTAAAGTGCTCATGTGTGTGTTTCACATACTCGACAGCCATCTCTGAAGTTGTCTTTGCCCATCCAGTCCTCCAGCATCCTCAGAAGCGAAGCCCCCTAACATCAAGCACAACTCTCAACATCACATCAAGTGGATTTCCCTGTGGTCTTGACAACATCCTGGTTCATTACATTTTAATTGATAGTTGATAATCCATCCCCACCAGGTTTAAATGTTTCGAAATGTGTTCCAACGAAATGTAAGTAATTCTAATGAAATATATATGTGACACATACTTATGATGCAAGAAAATCACCATGACCTCCGATTGTTAGGATGTGAGAATGATGATAGATGTGCTGCGTAATTCAGTATATAAATACAAGCCTCCTCTTCTACACCCCTTTAGTGGGTATAGTCTCACGGCCCAAATGACAGATTGTCATGCAGAACAAGGTCTCACTATGGACTTTTACAGTCCAAAATATTTTAATACAATTCTATGTGATGGATTCCAATTTGAAAAGAAATCTCCTGATATTGCTGTTTGAATTACTCTCTTTAATGTGTAATTGAAGTTAGTGTCATGTGTCACCTTGCTGTATGAAATGGCATCAAACACGGAGGTGATCTCAGCAGGGGTGGATACGTCCACAATGATCGGGTGAGAGGACAAGAGGCCGTCATCCACCATGACCGGAAGGACGTCACTGATGAGCATGATATCGCGCTGTTTGAAATGGAAACAAAGCTGCTTAAGAACAGGGGAGCTAACTGAATATGTTTCATGTGTAATAAACATGACATCATATTAACACACCACACCCTGTTCTGAGGCTGCCATCATGTTCCCTAAGTAGAAGATACAAACCATACCAAATATCATACTCTTCCCCTCCAACGTGTACAAAACCATTTGCTATTGTATTCCTATTTCCTTTTCAAATGATTGCCTCTAAATTGCCAGATGTGTGTACTTTGTCTTAGGGTCTGCTAGGGCAGAAAAGCTCACCATTCCCCAGGTAGGTTCAGCTTTCTCCACACCGATGTACTCAAAGAAACTGGCAAAGCCCTCGTTCAGCCACAGATCATCCCACCAATCCATTGTCACAATGTTTCCAAACCACTAGAGAACCAACATGTCGTATGGCAGACTGTTAGATTCAGATAGACAATGTGATGACAGACAAACAGACAGACAGATAAACAGATAGATGGGCAGACAGATAGATATATTTGATATGCATAAACACAGTATATCAACTCCCACTGACATCTTGTTCCCGTCAGTGGGAGTGGTAAATGAGATATCTCATGGCGGCTGGCTGACAAATGTTACGGGACAAAACTATCTCTTATGTTATCTTCCAACATGGTGCAATAATACTACTATCACAGAAACAGATATTTACCGTACACTGTACAGTATAAACCTTGATCTCTCTCTATATTTCCTTATTGATTGACAGAAAAATGGAACAAGGAAATAATTTCCTTGTTTCAAAAATATTGCTGCAGCTTATATTTATTAAAGACAGACACTGAGAAAAGCATTTTGGTCCTGATTAGCCACTACAGAAGGAGTCTGAGCTCCTTCCCTCTGGTTCAACACACACAAGTTGCACTAATACACTAATAAAAATAAAAAAACTGTAAAAAAGCCATACGCATTTCAGATGATGACTTTATACTCTATTTGTACTGTTATGACTAATACATGTTAATATAACACATGTGTGTGGGACACTGCATGTGAACTCTGTAAATGCACTTAGTGACCAAAGACCAAAGGTGCTAAAATCGAAATGAAACGTATCAATAACTGCCAACTATTCCACGTCATATAATATTATTATATTTGTCCTGTTTACGAGGCCCACCATGACTTATTGCCTTGTAAACAGCAAGCAGTGAGGTGTTATTGATGAGCAGGTAAGTGACAACGAAACAACAATAAAAGGCCAGGGACAACCATCCCTTCTTAAACAGGGCTTATTGTAGTTGATCTTTCTAGCAGATTGCCAGATCAGTGTCATGTGTTGTTGTTGTTGTTCTTTACGTATTCTGCTGACGCCTCACCTGATGGACCAGCTCGTGTCATGTGTTGTTCTTTACGTATTCTGCTGATGCCTCACCTGATGGACCAGCTCGTGGGGGACGACACTTGATGCCTCACCTGATGGACCAGCTCGTGGGCGATGACGCTGGCCACCCGCTGCTTGTTGTAGGATGACGACTCGTTTTCGTCGTAGAGCAGGTTGTTCTCTCTGTAGGTGATGAGGCCCCAGTTTTCCATGGCGCCAGTCCCAAAGTCAGGGATGGCTATCTTATCTAAATCACGATAACAAAGACAAAAAAATACCAGCTAGTCAACTTCAGGTGTTGAGATTAGATGTTATATGGCTTTGCTTTCATGGAGCAGTAACTGTCAGTCTGGAGAATATTACCATGACTCGGCCGTATCACGATTGATTCCCTCATCATAGGAAATACTTACCCTAAGCTATCGGTTGGCATAAATTGGGAATTGTCCACCTACAGACATATAAATGTGGTATTGTTGTGCTGTGTGTATAGTTCCCAAACCAATAGAGGTTTGCTTCATTGTTTTTTAACCAATAGGACCTATATTGTGTTATGGTCTTAACTTACACATGGATTTTATATGGAATTCCTTAATTCTACTCATTATGTATTCAATATATTCTTTTCACATCTATCATTTAATTGTAAATAAAAAGAAATATCTATACATGAGGGAGGACTGCATACTTATGCTAATAGCTGGTATGGTAAGACATTTTGAAATTACCTAGTTTTGATATGGAGTATGACATGTTGAAATATTCCTCAAAGTAGTCAAAAATTATTTTGGTGGTGTTAGCTGCATACTCTGCTGTTTTAATTTGGCTCCACTGTGCATAAATTCTTAGCTGTGGAAAAAAAGAAAAAAGTTAAAATAGGACACAAATGTGTG
>OMNR01038733.1:0-12313 GCA_900303205.1 Mora moro
CACTCTTTGGCGGCCTCTGAAAGTGAATGGGCTTCCATGTTAATGGGCTACTATGTCTTCGCATGTGTTGATTATTGGGATTTGTGTTGGAATTAGTTATTGTTTTCTTTGAAACTTGAGTGTCATGGTTTAATTAATTTGGTATTTTTATACGGTTTTTGGATCATAATGATTTCTTTGTTAATTTTCAGTTAATTGTGACTTTATGGTTTAAAGCTAAATATCCTTCCATTGATGTTGAGGTAATGGTGAAACCTAGTCTCCTGTTTCTCCACCTCTCTCTCCTCTGTTCTTCCTCTGCAGGCTCGGCAGGTCAAAGGCGCTGCTCACCTCCCTGACTCTGTCTGTGGTGTTTGGGGTGCTGGTGTGCGTGGCGCCATACCCCTCTGTATTCATCGCCATGCGCTTCGGTCTGGCAGCAGCGAGTGCCGGAGTCTATCTCACCCTGTACCTCACACGTGAGTCAGATCCTTGGGTCTGAGAGAAGCAACAAGGTTCCTTTTAGTTTTTCATCAGTTTATTGCAAAGATCCCACCCATAGACAAACCTCCACTTTCACTCTGCCAGTTGACTGGGTTTGTCTCTATGACTCCCTACTTGCCAAGTAGAGCCAAACCAATGGATATTAAGGTAACAGGGCTAATGGCTAGAGAGGTTCCAATCAACATGAAAGTGTAATACTATCTGCCAGGACATCAACCAGTCTGATCTAGTATGCCAGGATCTATGAATATGCTAATATTGCACGTAAATCCCGAAGTAGGTAAATCCTGTATACTTGCTTCTTACTTAGTATAATAATATGGGGTGTTATATGAGGCTATATGAGGTTATATGAGGTTCTTTCGGAAACTGTGGGTTTGCATCCTAAACCTGAAGAGCAGTCCGTTGACTGTTGTTTTTGTAATTTTGAGCTTGGCAGCACAAGAAGCAACTTTCTGATAGTTACTGGCTACTGTTAACGTAAGGCTATCTACTGTTAGCGTAAGGCTATCCTCCATTTGCACCACCAGCGCAACAGGCAGCGTGAAACCGCGGTACCAAAGGAGCATATCTGTTGCTAGAAAACAAAATCAACACTTTGATTTCTGCGGCGCACAAAAACCATCTATGTGGGCACGATAAGCTTCCCAAAGACATGAACTACAGGAAGAACATGAATTTAGGGGAAGCGGGTCTTTAAATCATTGCATAGTTTTTGATTTGGTCATGTTTAGCTAACCCGGGAACTGCTGCATGCTTGTTATCGTGTTATTGCTTGTTAACGTGTTTTTCATGATTGTTATCAGTCTAAAATCACCATGAGACTAGCCTCTTGAGGTTGTGTCAATAAGCAGTTAGGCAAACACATGCACGCGTGTGCGCGCACACACACACACACACACACACACACACATAAACAAACATACACACATACACAAAATATGTGTTCCACGCTTCTCTTAAAGGTTTTACTTTGCGAGAAGTAGAACAACGAGGATGTGCGCAGACGTGTCTGCCCAGTGCTAATGTCTGACATGGTGCGTGCGTCTGTGCGTATTTGTGTTTTGCGTCAGGCCTGGAGCTGTGTGAGCCGCCTCTGAGGCTGCTGGTGACCATGCTGGCGGGCCTGTTGAGCGTAGCCGGGGAGCTGCTGCTGCTGGCTGTGGCCCTGGGCTGCCAGAGCTGGAGGGCCCTGCTGGGCACTGGGGCCGCCCCCCTCACACTCTTCCTTAGCTACGGGTACCGCTCTGTGTGTCTGTCTGTCTGTCTGTCTGTCTAATATATTGTTTATTCTCTTTCTCTGTATGCATTGTGTTATATTTGTAGACATTCTCAAAATCGGATATATCCAGTGTTGCGTATCAATCGGTACAGTTGTTAGTGTTTTTATATTTCATGTCTTTTAGTTAATCTCAGGCTGCATCAGGTCCTGTCTGAGGTGTCTGAGACATCAGCTACAAAATAGGCTTCCTTTACATTTCAAAGGCAGTTTTAGGGGCTAACTCCAGAAATGGCTTGAAACATGGTGTCGCCAGGAGTTGGAAGCTAGAACTCCCACTAGCCGACCACAGTGTAGTTAATAATACAGTTTGTGTGATGAGTTAGAACTGTTACAACGTTGGCGCTTAGACCACGGCCAGCAGAAACGTGTGTGTGAACATGAGTCAAGTGTGCTCTGGGGTTCCAACCCCAGGCATGCAAAAAAGGACGCAGGATAAAGGACGCAAGCACCCATCAGTGCGAGATAAAAAGACGTGAGTCCTCACCTGTGTGAGATTAAAAAGACGCAAGATGAAATTCCTGCCCACAAAGGTGATGGCGAAGCCTGTGAACCGCAGAACCTCCACCCAAACCAGCTTCACCAGAACCTCCACCCAAACCAGCTTCACCAGAACCTCCACCCAAACCAGCTTCACCAGGTGGAAGCACTTGCTATAAGCAAAGGAAATCCATCATGATAGCACCAATGTAGTGCTGTAGTGTAGGCCTATACCAAATGTATTAAATGTCTCTCAAACGAATATGTATCTCAAATTGTACAATATATAGACCTAATACTAAATACGATAACTGCATTCTTGTGTCTGAGACACATCACCATGCACGCAGTGTATGGAGTTCTTGAGCTTGATTTGTTATTATTTGTTTGTTCCTGTAACTATATAGACCTAATTAACAAGGTTAATGATGGAGTTCTCAACAGCCTGATTCATTATGATTCGTTTGTTAATATAATTCCCAGTGTTGACTTGTCTTGTTGTCGTATATTGTCCCCAAATTGTACAATATTGCCTATAAAACTAATTGTGTGTGTTCTTGTGTCGGACACACTTCGCCATACCTGCAGAGTACAGTAAGGAAATTGGTGGACACGGAAATAGGGGGGCTGGGTTGGGGGTGTGCTCACACGTTTTAGCCCTTGCACGGGTGGGTGCACACAGTGCTCTGGGCTGTCCTAGCCTGGGGCTAAGCAGTGAACAGTGTGAAAGGCCCTATTCAACAAATAGAGACTACTGAATCTATTAGATCCTCATTGGCTTCCTGTTTGTGCAGTATTCCTGGGGTGTTTCCAGAGTCTCCTCGCTGGCTGCTGTTGGCAGGCAGGTCTGGTGACATGACCTCCTTCAGCGAGAGGAGAAACTCCAGCAGAGATTCGAGGGACGACGAGAGCTTCACAGGTACGTGTTTATTAGGATGGACAATAAAATCACCTCCTGCATTGTGTCACTTGGCTGTCTGGAGTCAGAGGACACGGTCACTGCACGTAATATTTATGCAATATGCATTTCAAAATAAGGGTCTCTACGGGGCTGCTATATTGGGTTGTATCAAAGATGTTCTAATAAGAAGATATGCCACTTGGCTGAATATGTGAAGCGGACACCAGGGGCGCAATTGAGCATAGACAGTGTAGAGAGAAATGAGAGTGCCACGAGAAATATGTATCTTGGATGCAAAATATTTGCCTGCTTTATTCAAATGACGCCTATTTAAAGAAAACTGAAGAGCTTCGGGAGGATTACCATGTGAATACTAATCTCGGATCCAGCAGCCCTACTATGTTATAGCAGAGAATATGCACAGAATTAAAAACTGAAAGGGGTGGAGTTACACCCTGTTTCCTGTTTCATTACGGAGATATTCTACCGAAGAGAAACTTATTTGCGCGAGTGGATGAAGCTTTCATAAGGGGACTTTGATATGTGTATTTCTACAGTGGCCAGTCTACACGGTGTTGATTTGGAAACCTTTACAGACACCTTTTTACGGTTTGCTAGTGCTGGCCGAGTTTGTGTTTGCTGTTAATAGCCAATTACACGCTTACAGATCCCCACCTCCAGCAACATGATTGGTCAAAACAAATATGAAGCGAAAGAAAGTGAAACGCCCCGTTCACCCAGGTTTGAGCTCGTCTCCGATCAGACTTTAGATTATTAATCCAAAGTCTGATTTGTGAGACTATATGAATTCTAAAAGAAACGTAAACAGAACAGGAGAGCAAAGACGATGGATTAAGCGATTTTGATGAGTGCAGCAATGCATACAGACAAAGCTGAGGTCTTTCAAGTGCTGTATTGAATTTGATCCCACTGTCAAACCCAACCTTAACCTTTTTAGTTGATCTGTGAGATGTAGGCATTTTAAAAGCTCAGCTTGCTGTGTTTGATGTTCAATAGTGGTACAATACATTTCACACTACATATGTATGTGCAACAACTAACTGTTGACTATATATCACTCCAAACAAATCAATCTTTGATACAAAGAAAACTTTTGCTGATTGATGAAAATATAACTACAAAAATATTGTGTTTGGAGAATGTATTTTACATGGAAAGAGGTCAATTCAAAGGAGTGGTGGCTGTGATGAACTCTGACAAATAGAGAGGGATGTGTGAATTAAAGAACGAGGTGTTTGTTCAGAATGCTGACACAGGGTTATTATGTTCTGCTCCCCAGAGCTGGATTCGGAGCCAAGCGGCTGCAGCCACCTGCACCTGTCCTTCCCCGAGCTCTTCCACAGCAGGAACATCTGGAAGAACATTTGTGTCCTCGGCTTCACCTCGTACGTCACGCTCACCGCTTCTGGTTACAATGGACATTATCTACCTGCTTTGACATTGGCATTGACAGTCCTCTCCTTAAGGGTTAGGGTTGGTTAGGGTTACCTCACGAAAATAGTACTTTGCCGGGTTTCAATTACCCTCTAATACTAATTTGAATGAATATCCTATTGAGGAACACAAATCTCTCCTTTATCTCCCTCTCTCAACAGGTTCATTTCCCATGGCATTAGTCACTGTTACAGTTCATTCCGTGGTGACGTCAGAGGCAATGCCCCCAGCTTCTACTGGACGTACCTGCTGTCTGTCTGTGCGGGGGGTGGAGCCTGGCTGTTGCTGTGGGCAACCGTGGACAGGTGTGGTCGCCGTGGCATCCTGCTCCTCTCCATGACCATGACGGGGCTAGCGTCGCTCATCCTGCTGGGCTTGATGGACTGTGAGTGACATGTTGTCTGTGCTATAAAGATAACTACTATCTTGATAAGAAATTATCTTTCTCTGTCACTTTCACATTTTAGTGGAGCAACTAATGTTATATATTAATGCCAGTCCCCTCACATTTATAACTATAAATCCCTTTGGTATTCCTATGTGGATTAGTATATTCAACTATACCATACCTAACTATATCAGCCTGCAAATTAGCCAGCTCTTCTTCCTGACTGTGTATTCCGACTTGAATCAATAGGGCACAACAGGAGATCATTTGGTGGCACTACAGAACTTGACTGTGAATGTCAAATGTAAGCTGTTTTTTGTGTAATAAGTGAATGATTCATTGTGTTTTGGGGCTGGAACAATTCATTTAAATATTTTATTTTGGTGTTGGCATCTCCAGTTAATGAGAAGACGAACAAATATTTGTTTCTTTTATTTCAACGGCGACAAGTTCATTTCAACAAACTAAAGTCAACAATACTGGTAAGTGTTGTAGAAATGTACAATTGCTTTCAATTCACCGTTGATTATGTTTGTTTAGACTAAGTTAATGCTGTAGTGGCATTGTAAGAAAGACATTGGGAGGGAAGAATTACAATACAATTTTGCAAGACGCCAGCGTTGCCATTTTCTCTATTGGTTTTCCACCTGTATGTACTCATTTTATTGTTAAAATTGACATAACGTCATGTTTACAATATGTTCCATTGTAAATTCTGTGACAATATTATATGATAATAAATTGTTAAATTCACGTTTATTAAACATGAAAATACACAGCAACATGCCAAATGCTAAATACAGATGTGTATTTCAGGACTGCTGCCGTGGTGCTGTTTCTCAACCTGGTAAGTATACCTATAGTCATGTTGGGCTCCACTGTTTTACAATGCTCAATAGTTAAATGTGAAATATGAGTACATTTTGACAGCTTGGGACTCTATGATGACACACTATGATGACACTATGAGTTAATAAAAAGTGACTGTGCTGTTGGAACGTCCCTTTAAGAAAAATCTTAAGAATGTTCATATCTATCTTTTTAGATCGTTTTTAAAAATAAACAAATGTACGAATAGCCTATAGGCCTACAAGTGGTAGAAGTAGGATGGGTAAAGTGTCATGCTAAACAATGTTTTGCTTTTTCCTTATGACATAGCCTAGGCCAATACACTCACATAATGGCATTGACTGTGAATTAGATCGATGTTAGCTAGCTAACTGTCAATAGGCTAACAATACGAACATCACCGATTAGCTGGAGATCGGCAAATCTTACCGGTAGTTTCTGTCTGTGGTTAGGTGTCAACACCGCCCGAGATCCCTTCTACCAGTGCCTTAGTCCATGAGCCAAACCCAGTCATTTTGGCCACCGGTACCATCCAAGGGGAATAATGCTCATCGGAATTTTTAGCAGGGTATACATCTCTAGAGTCAGAAACTATGTGATAGCATTGCCCTGGTGCTAGCCTTTTGTGGGTTATTAGCTGTTTAGTAACCCCATCCCAAAATAGACTTTTCTGAAACTGGCGTACGACAGAAAAAGACATTCTATTTCAAGCGTATGGTTCTCTCTTACTATAGGCTACATATTCTTGAAAAGTTTTAGACAACAAAGCTACTTTAGCCACAACTTTGCAGAAAAATTTGACAGTGGCAGAGCAACTCCCAAGTAACTCTGCTTCAGTGGTCGATAAGGTCCAAAGAATAAAAGGTGATCAAGTTACTTTTGGAGATGTCGCCACTACAGTTTTGTCTGTGGCACTGAGGGAAGGAGCCAAGAGTGACAGAATAGTTGTGTTTGACACATACAAGGAGCACTCTATGAAGAACAGTGAGAGATCACTGCGAGGTGGAGAGGCCGGCCGTCAGCTGCAAAGCATCACAGGCACACACATTGTGAGGCAGTGGAGGAGTTTCCTGAGCACAGTTAATAACAAGACCAGTGTCACCTTCTTAGTCGGTGAATGGAGGAAACCAGAATACAGAGAAAACCTACAGGGGAAGGTTCTACATGCAACTGTGAATGAGAAATGTTACAGAATCAAATCTCAGGACAGTGAGGTGGTGCCAGCTTTTCAGTGCAGGCAAAGGGAAGGCTAGCATCTTGACCAGCAACAGGGAAACCCAGGACACATTCCTAGAGTTTGGTCATTTATGGGACCTCTCCTGAGAATTGATGGACAAACTAGAGGCATTTACTTGCCTCCTCTATGCACCAAAGGCATCATCTGAGGTCAATGATCTCAGGTACGACCTATTATGTGCTAAGAAAGGTGAGATAGAGAGCCACCAGCTTCCACCATGCAGGGATTGCTTAGTGAAACACGCACAGAGCCTAATTACTCAAAGAACTGACGATGAGAGACGTTGTCTTGAACAGGACCCGAAAGTACCAAGTACTGTTGGCCGGGATGGAAGATTGAGAAGAAAGGAGTTGAACAGTTGGTGCTGTACTGGATGGATGGTCAGCCAGCACCTGAGACGGCCCTTCATTTATTGGTCTGCAATTGTACAAGGAAGTGCTCACTACCCAAACGGACTGAAAGACTGTGAGAACCAGGCATCCATCTTTGAGTCAGAGGATGGGGAAAGTGCAGTGCGGTGAAATAACCCAGCTCTATTAGGGTTAAGGGTAGGCATATAAACAGGGTGATAACACACGAAAGGTTACCATCAATGCAATGCTATCACATAATTTCTAACTCTAGGGATGTATACCTTGCCAAAATTCACTATGAGAAATATTCCCCCCAGATGGTACCGACCAACCCTACTAGCTCACGGACTAGTTCCCTGATGATGATCAGAATTCCAGTGGGTCAATAAGTTCTGACCACCTACTGTCTTCTTAACTTCCCTCTCCTTTTTTACCTTTTGCCATACATCCTTTTTTTGATCCATTTATGATACAAGTCAAATAAGATATGTATATTAAAAAGGCGCTTGCTCACAGGCTTTAAGCCTATGTTATAAAAATATCCATTGTGAGAATTGATAACCTACATTAAGTTCATTTAAACTAACAATACTGTACAATACACAATACTGACAATCTTTGTTTTCTTAAAGTTTGTAATATATATATATATAATATAAGAAGTCCTTAAAGAAATATTACAAGTTCTTAAGAAAAGGAAAGTTTCTTAGGAAAATATTGAGGAATTACAGTTAAGAACATTCTTAGAAATACACTAAAGGCTATAAAAGACCCAAATGGCCGATACCTAACTCTACATGGCTTGTTACTACATGAAAATTAATGTGTATGGACCCAATCAAGATTATGCCTATGTTTTTGATAATCTACTTTTTACTTTATCTCATGCTAGAGCGAGACAATTCATTTTACATTTGACGAGAGATCTTAATTTGGTTGATTACTGGAGAGAAATAAACGGTAGTAAATACATACTCTTCCAGTGGCACGTCATGTTAGTTCCAACGTTTACAACATCTGTTTCCTGTGTAGCATGGCATGGGTGGTCATATCCCCCACTATCCTTAACCTCTTCAACACTAGGTCTCTAAGATAGAAAGATCAAAACAAAGATAACAAGAAAGATAACACCTGTGACACCGTTTAGCAAGTGAAATAGTGAATGTGGATACTACTGGGTCAGAGTGAATAAAGATAGAACACTGCATAAATGAAAGATTTAATTTCAGCCTGAAATAAATTTAGAACAGGGGTTCCTTTTTTTCCATCAGCGCCCCCCCAGGGTTAACTTTGGCAGTACACCATTGAGGAACCCTATTTTAGAGTGAATACCACCTAGTGCATTATCAGTTGGTAGCCATATAGTACTATACAGCCATAGCACAACATCTGATGAGTACCTGGGTCAAGATCTGATACGAATAACGTGAAGTAGAGCAAAGATGGAGAGTAGAGAGATCGTTTTAGTAGAGGTAGGTTTAGGTGGTCTCCAAATAATACAATAACATATAAATGCAATGCAAATCAATGCAAGAATGACAATACAAGTGTGATGCGACACAAATGGGTGGATATCTCGAGAACCCATTGTTCAATTTTGACATTTGACCCCTCTATTGAAAGGTCAGGGTGAATGGAATTGGAATGACACCAAGCCAAACCATCAACCAATTAAACCATACGGCCACCAGATGGTGATAAAGACTGTTCTGATTGAAGGCAATTGCCCTATTTCCTGTGGAACCCTCTCTTAGCTACTATACATTGATTGTAAACACCGTGGGCAGATTCAAATTGGTGTCCAGACACTGGATTATCCGTCTATGGTGGTTTTATGTGATCAAACACAACTTTGATGACAAAAACAACAAGGGTGTAGTGACCACGGTATCCATTTTTTAAAATCCATTTGTAAGTCACTCTTCGGACTGAAATGAATAGACGCTTGTCTATTAATATCTGCTTAAAAATACAATATATTTGTTTATTCGTTCTTTGCCTTTACAACAGTTGCATAAAGAAAATAGTAAAATAATATTATAAGCAAATTATGCAAAATAAGCAAGCAAGCCAGATCATTCGTCTAAGGACGAAGATGATGTATGATTCCAATCAGCCACACCACTAGGCTGTAGCACCTTTCCTTAAAAAGAAGGATCTGGTTACACATATATATACACAACACACGCACACACACAATACAAAATGAATACGTATGAATTAAATAATATAAATAAATACAAAATAAAGAATAGAGTAGAATAACTTAGAGTAACTTATAATCACATTATAACTTGCTTATTCTATTATAAAATGATTATAATGTATTACAACTATGAGAATTATAATACACTATGATCCTTGCAAAAATCAGTGAGTGACCAGCAATTATGAAGTATTATGATACTTGACCTTATAAGTCATTATAATGTCTTATGATTATTGTTATTATATAGCATTATGAATATTTATGAGTGCTTATAACTATAATTATACAGTGCTATAAGCCGATAACGCATTATGAGTATGTTTGTAATGCATTATAGACATGGGCGTCATAGAAAATGCAAATTATCTTTTTTATCAACTGAAGGCAAAAAGTTTTTTATTTGTGTTTCTAACAATGTCACATATGGTTGATCTACCTCAAGTCGCAGGAGAAAGTAGCATTCCAATTCATTGGAATTTCAGAAAGGTTTTGTTTTGCTTTGTTTACATCCGTGTTCATGTCCGAGCTTGTGCATTTGCCCTTTCAAAGCAGTCATTCATATAGCAGTGCTATAATTGAACGCCTTCAGTTTTAGTGTGCATGTATTCATTCATTCAGGTCTGAAAATAAAGGAGCAAGCAGCTTCCTGGCTCACTGGTAAATTGGAGTTTGGCTGTTTGGTAAAACTTACACATGTTCAACATGGGAATAGTACTATCGTATTTAATTGTGCTGTGCATTATGCAATAAAATGTTTATTTGCATAAACTGGTGTCTGATCCATTAATTTGTGGTACCCTATTTATACCTTACCTCAAATCTAGAGATGGTAAACTTGACCCAAAAGGTGGTTACATTCAATATTGCTATATCCTTTTATCACAGTTTGTCTGAAAGGGCTTCACTGTGTTCACTTTGCTTGTATCAACCTTTGCCCAGACGAAGAAATGCTATACTTGAAGTATACTTTCAGGTAATTATGAAAAGTATGTTAAATTGGTACACTTTGACTATGTCACCATTGTATTTGAAACAAACTCAAAAGGTATTGCAGTTAGTTCGATATTATACTACTATTATACTATTATACTACACACGTAGCCACTGCTACGTGTGTAGCAGTGGCTCCCTGCTACACACCGCAAGTGGCTGTTCTGGTTTCCTCCGACCACAGGACACAGGTAGTTGGTATGTGGAAACCGGTTTATTGCAAGGTTGAGAACGGATATGCAGACAGAGCAGGTGGTATAATGCCGACATGTTAGCGCTCTTTTGAGTGTGTGTGGTGGCTGGTTTAACCTGTGTGCCTAGTACTAGTAACTAGTTTACAGCATAGTTTACAACAGCAAATGCTGTATATACACATTAACCAATTTGATTTGTAACATGCATGCTCTTAATGACAGAAATGACCAAATCTTCATTATGTCATGATTGTTCTGTACCGCAAAACATTTAGCCAATTTGTGGCAAAGGGATATTGTTATGACCCTGGCTCTTAAGCCCATAACAAAAAGGGAGATGAGGTTCGACTACTTGACTGCATTGGGTGCTGTCCTTCTCTCCTTTAGATCTGAGCGAGACGGCCATCACGGTGTTCTCTGTCCTGGGTCTGTTCTCTTCCCAGGCCACTGCCTCCCTCTGCATCCTCTTCACAGCAGAGATCATGCCCACCGTCATCAGGTAACATGAACAAAGCTAGTGGCTCACCAGAGAAATGAAATATAAACCACAGCCTGTCCATGACTCCATGGATCTAGTTTAGAAAGGTTTTCTCCACTTTGTGATTGAGTCACTGAGTCAGAGTGTTGGGGCTATCTTTCAAAGAAAGCAGTGTGTTCTTCCAAATTATTCCTTCCAACTCGAATCTTGATCAGATCTCACCTATATTTCCTATCTTTCCTTCACATTCTTTATTGTGTTGAGCAGCATTGCTCATATGCCCTCAGAGGTTCTTGTGTAACTATTTTTCTTCTTTTGATTATAGATATGTTTTGAAACATTTATAAAATACATTGTTCTTTGGTTTTGATGGGTACTTAATTTTGCATTGTCCAACTGTACTGTGGACACATGGAAGCCACTCCTGTCAACAAAGGATTAAAGGATAACCTAATCACAGCCCAAAGCTCTTCTTAAGCCTTTAAACTATTGATGTGGCTAATAAATACAACCAGCAAGACCCTTTCCTTGAAACAAAAGCACCGATGTGTTACAGTGGCATGTGTCTTGTGTTGCCAGGGGTACTGGTGTCGGGGCAGTGCTGGCCCTGGGCTGCGTGGGGCGTCTCAGCTCTCCACTGATGGACCTGAGGAACCACTATGGCTACTTCCTGCACCACGTGGTCTACTCCTCACTGGCCCTGCTGGCTGTGCTCTCCATCCTACTGCTGCCCGAGAGCAAGAGGAAGGCCCTGCCCCAGACCCTGGCTGATGGCGAGCAGTACCGCCGCCCCCCACTGGGCCGCAGGAGGCGGGACAACGTGCCCCTGCTGGTCACACCCAACCCAGAGACCTAGCCACCAGGGGAGGGGAACCCAGAGACCGAACCACCGGGGGGAGGGGAACCCAGAGACCCAACCACCGGGGGGAGAGGAACCCAGAGACCTAACCACCGGGGGAGGGGAACCCAGAGACCTGACCACTGGGGGAGGCGAACCCAGGCGAGGGGAGCCCAGAG
>OMNR01038735.1:0-16440 GCA_900303205.1 Mora moro
TGGTGGGCTATCACCGTGTAGACAGCGTTCTGGTCAGATAGCGAAACGGACGAAAGTGCGCCATTTTGCGTAGAGGCGGAAACTATAATTACACCCTCGGCAAACACACATTCGGCAGTATGATGCAGATTTAAACCCATAACTCAAATTAAAATTAGTAAAAATATGACAAATACATATTTTTTTATTATTATGTTTTTAAATAGAATTTTTAAAAAAAAGAAGAGCCGCACATTAATGAGCAAAGAGCCGCATGCAGGAAGCGTCATTTACGTGAATATTAAAATCGCCAACCATAATAACTCTGTCCAACCTAATGATAGAGGATAAGAAATATCTGAATTTGGATATGAAAGCCATTTGAACCAGGTTGTCGGTAGATTAAAATACAATAAACCAGATTTTAACGACCATCATCACCAGTTCAAATGAGGAGAAAGCCCAAGTGCTCACTGTCAGACTCAGAAAGCCATTCCTAGAAACCACAGTGAGTTCCCCACCCTGCTGATAAAAGTGCAATCTGGTGAGACTTCTGGTAACGCAAGCTGCAGTATGACAGCATAAAAGATAGCTCCGGTATCGGCCAAATAAAATCCCAGAAATACAAGTATTTTAGCTGACTAAATTGGATCCAACTCGAAGGGAAAATGGACGGGGACAAAACTAGAAAATCGAGGTCAAAGCCAAAGAGTGCCATAGAGAAGGGAAAGGAGACTGAAGAAGCTAGCATTATTGCTAGCGACACATGCGCGAAAGAACATGGCGACTGCAGAGATGAAGGTGGCACGATGGCTACACTCTCTATTCGGGAAGTGATGAGTGAAGTCATGGCCAAAGGGATGAGTGAATTGAAGTCAGACATGAAAAAAGAACTATCCGAATTCCGAGATAGCCTTCATCGAGATATGAAAGCACAGCTAGATGATCTGACGGTCGAAATTAACCAGAAAATTCAAGACGCAACAGGCAAAATCGACGAAACCACTCAGCGCCTGGGAGAAATGGAGAAGAGTGTGTCAGAGACGGAAAAGTGGGATATTGGAGTAAAGGACACTTTAATCCAGCTAATAGATAACCAACGGGCACTGTCGGATTTAGAAGGTCGCTCCCGGCCCAATAACATCCGTATATACGGTGTACCAGAGAATGTCGAGGTCACCTCAATGCCTTTGTTCGTTGAGGATTTATTAAAAAAGGAGCTGGGTGACTCGTTAGGCCTACAGGGAACACAACTAGGCATTGAACGGGCTTTGGGGGCCAATGCTCGTGCATTGGCCCCAAACCACCAGCTGGTACGACACCTCGCTCCATTGTGGTTCGGTTCCTACAGTTCACGATCAAGGAAAAAATCCTGCAGACTGCATGGAAGAAGACCATTCACGTGCAAGACAAGAGGGTGTACTTTGACCACGACTACGTGGAGGAGGTGCAACGGAAGAGAAAGGAGTATACTCTGATTAAGAAAATTCTTAAGGAGAAAAAAAATCAGTTTCCAGACCCCACTCGCCAAGATGCGTGTACATCTCATTGTGACCTACAACAACGCATCGGAAGCGGCGGAGGATTTGACAAGGCGAGGGTTCCCGGTGGGTCCTATCCAGGCGAGCAAATCCAGGGGCATCACGGAGGAGACCCTCAGAAGGCTTCTTCCAAGTAGCACAGCCGGAGCACGCCGAGGGGGGAATACACCTGGTTTTCGGGATAACATACGGAGTAAGCTCCGTGGATTTCAGAGGATGGAACGAGACGATGTGTCAGACGAGGCTTGCGGATAGACACTCACTCCCTAGAGCGCCTGCAAAGAGTTGTAAGTTGTGCCACCAAATAACAGTTCATTTCGTGTAGCTGTGGATAACATTTATCCCTTTACTTGATATAAGAATATGGACTGATAATGGACACAATACAGTGTGACCTCTGTGAAACTTAGTTATCACTAATGGCCGATACAGACAAAGTATGAGCCATATCTTACTTTGTTTTTCTTTTTTTCTTTTGAGTCTGTCAATGAGGGGCCCCACCTGGTGGCCAATCCCCCTCACTGTCGCTAGAGGAGACAATGATCCCTCTTTGGAAGCCCTGTTTGAATTTAGCATAGAGATGTATAATGTTTTTTGGGGTTTATTTGTTTTTGTTTCGAGGTCTGAGTCTTAGTTGTCACAGGTACAGGAAGGTTATTTGAGAAAGAGAAATGCCCTTTCTCTTTAATTATAATTTTTTATCACTAAAAAACGTAATAATCCATCAAAAGGAGCCAACATACATGTAACCCAACATATGAAAGTAAATGGAAAAACATAGAACTCTCCTCGATAGACACACCAATACAGTCCGCTCTGGGTTGTCTCGACAAGGTGAAGGAAATCTTCCAATTGGAGAACCAATGTGTCGGTTTTTCCCTTCATGTATGGCTAGAGGTGGTTAGGCGGTTCCAGCTTCATAGAGAGGTGTAGGTGTTGAGTTGGCCGGCCTGCAACCCACACTTCACACCAGCATTACAGGATCACAGATACAGGCAATGGGCCCAACATGGTATTACTGACCTCTGTAGAATCTTGTCTAATGGGGAGCCTGATAGCTTTCAGAATCTAAGTCAAGCATTTGAACTTAATCACCATGATTTTTATAGGTACTTACAGGTTCGTCACTATTTTCAGAAGAAGGTCAAAGGGCCCAAACCTGCAGTTTTTTCAAAATTGATTAAAATTTTCATGAATGCCTACAAGGGCAAAGATGATAAAAAGGATTATTGGCAAACTTTATAAAGCTCTCACCTCTACGAACAGTAATTTGACTAACTATGTACGACAACGTTGGGAAAGGGACATGGGGGTGGTAATAACGGAGGAGGAGTGGTCCCATGCTTGGGAGACTCAGTGCTCCACCACTAACTCACTGACTTGGAGGGATTTTAGTTGGAAGTGCCTGATTTGTTTTTTTATTACACCAAAACTTAATTCAAAATTCACTGGGTCCCAACAGCCTTGCTGGAGACGGTGTGGAACAATGCAGGCTGACCATGCCCACATATTCTGGCTGTGTCCATGTATACAATCTTTCTGGAAAGAAGTGTGTGGGTTAATGTCTAAGATTCTGGCTGTCGGCATTGATATGCCCTTTCCATCTCTATGTCTTGGAATTTTGCCTGAAGGTTTGTGTAAAGGTGATGTCTATCTCCTGAAAATTCTTCTCGTATGTAAAAAAGCTATTACCAAATGTTGGCTTCAGAGAAATCCCCCTACTATGGACCTTTTTACAGGAACAGTCAACCATTTACGTTCCATGGAAAAGATGACCTACACCCTGCGTCTACAGAAGGACATTGGAGAAAGATACTGGAAGAAATGGGACTGTTACTTTCAGAAAACGGATACTGATTAGGGCAAATATGCCATGAATCCCAAGTTGCAAACTGTACCCGTCTACTCATTTATATTTCACAATTTCTTAGCGTGACCTCATGACCTCCACCCCATATGTTGTTTTTGTTTATTTTTATTTTTTGCTTCTTTGATTGTTGTACTTAAAAACAAAATCATAAATAAATAAGTTTAAAAAAAAAGTGCAATCTGGTGGGCAGAGTTCGATGAGAGGGCCGTATTCCATGCCCCTCTGCCAAGTCTCGCTCAGAAACAGGAAGTCTAACTTTTAGAAATAAATGGAGCGAACATTTATCAGTGCCATCCTGAGGGACACAGACCCACTGCCAGCAACAGTGGAAGACTGAGCGAAGGGACGCAGGTGTCTGGAGTCTGACCCGCCCCGCACAGTCTCACTAGGGGAGAGGCCCTATCTATAACAATAGTCTGATTAGGGAGAATAACCAGTAGAAGTGTTAATATTGATGTCAGGGGAGGACAGGAGGGGGGGGCTAGCCATGGGGACAGATGCCTGAGACGAGTCCGGAGAAGAAGAGGGGCTTCTGTGTGTGTGGACTGTAAAGAGTCAAACACGTGGAAAGGACTGCATAGCATGCTGTAAATCCATCAGTTCTAAAAAGGGAGAAACGATCCCAAAACAAATTAAAATTGTTGATAAAACCTATATTGTAAGCTCTACAGGCGGACAGGAGCCAGGTGTGGAGGTTAAGGAGTCAAGGAGAATACAGACTTTCCGCAAGAACTTAAGGATAAAAAGGTCTTTAAAATCCCTTTTGGTCAGTTCAAATTGCTGACAAGCTACATCGATTGCCCCCACGTGGACACTCATTTAATAGAAGACAGGAGTGAGCGCAACCTTATCCAGTATGACGGGGACCGAGGCTCCAGGGAAACTGTGTGGCTATGTTGAAGAAATGGGTGTTCCTAATTAAGGAATGTCCACCTATTAATGTGGTAGGGGAGGAGAGGGGGCGGGGACATGACAGCTGAGAGTGGGGTGTCCGGGCAGGTGAGAGTTACCTTCAGGCCTGAGAGACAGAATCCCTGCCAGTACAGAGCAGGGAAGACCTCCAGAGTGTCTGAGCACAGCCTCTTTCAGGATCCTATGATAGGAAGCAGAGGACATTGGGCGGGAAGAGGGCCGTTGATCTGGTCCTACAGTGGCATGGCAAGCCACTCGAACACCGCTAGCCACTCGTGGAGGGGAAGCCACGTCAGCAGGTGTCGTCTTCAGATATGGGTCCAGATCTGAGTCGGAACAGCCGGCATTCACTGGGACGACCGGAGTGCCATCAGACAGGGTCGCGTATCGATTGGATCGGCTCACACATACACCCTCTAAAACGGACAAATCTCTAAAGACAAACCAATTGGCCCAAGTCTCTAGCACCACCAATAGGTCAAATCTCAGGCCCCATTTGCCCTATACTGGCGAACTTGGTCTCAAATGATGCGGCTTCTCACAGCCTCCACTACAACTACGATGGTCACTACACAAATTTTCCCGCAATTTCACATTTTCTGCAAAAACTGCTTTTCACCTCTGCTCCCAAGCTTATTGTCCAATTTCAACAAATCCAAGTTATCAAAAGATTTCTGAAACTCAAAACCGTATGGGCCGCAGAGCCTGAAACGTGTTGTGTACGAACACCACGTTGACAGGAAATAGCCATATCGCCTAAACAGTAAATGCGATTCACATCAAATTGGGGTCCCATGTCAAGAACCCACCCCAGAAGGGACAGCCAGAAAATGAGCCACATTGGCCTCATGGGGGCGCTATAATAACACTATTCACTAAAATGGACACGGTTCCTAGCCAGAAAGTCCAATTTGAGTGGGACCAACTTTGGGAAGGTTGAGGGTCAAGGCTCTAAACGCTCTAGTAAGATGAAGGCGAGTGATCAAACAACATGGCCGCCAGAGGCCAAAATATGTCCAATCAGCTTTAAGGAGCCAAAAGGCGGGGTTAACTTTAGCCAATCATCATCAAACTTGGTGTACAGGAAGGCACATGGGTTAAGATGAATCAGTCGAAAGATCGTCCAAATCGGACCATAGTCACAAGATGAATACTGCACCTTAATACAGCCAGAGCTCCCAAACGCTCCACTAAATTTGAACGAACAAACTTTTTTGGACTCGGCACCCTGTTTTACATACAAGATGATATCATTGAATCGATTTTACCCTACATGGACCCCATTCTATTCATTAAAACCAAACTGTTAATGCCAGAGAAAATGAAAAAACGACAAGTGTGGAGAAAACACCCACTTCTCAAACATGTGCTGATTTCCCCGAGTTTGTTCTCACCGCCAATTGGCTCATTGGTATGAGCATATGGTGCCACTTCGAGTGGTTTGAGGTTCGATTCTGCTCTATACCTCGCCCCATATCTGTCAATGTATAAGAATATACATGTGACCTAAATCGTTCTGGTTGAAGTAATTTTTATTTTAAAATGATTAATATTTCATCACATTCTATAGTTTGGCATGTTCCCCAGGCTCACTCTTCACCAAAATTTCCACATTGATCCAGATCAGCCACAAACGTCCAAATCTGGACATCAGTACCAATTGCACCAACTTTCTAAAACATGTACTGATTTACCCGTGTTCTTTCTCACTGCCCAATGACTCATTGGTTTGAGCATATGGTGTCACTTCCACTGAAACGGTATAAGTGCAAGAGACAAGCCTACTTCTAAAACATACACTGATCTCCCCGTGTTGGTATGTGCCCGGAATGCGGAAGGTCCCACCAGGTACCAAACATGGTCTGAGAAGGAGGTATGGTCTACTACTAAGCAATGGTCTATCCTTGAATTGAGCAAATGTTGGGGCAGTTGGCTGTAATGGTCTAAATTGAGAAATGACAGTCAATGGTGACTACCTCCAGTTCACAACTTGAGGCAGTAGTCACATATTTGGCTATGGTCTATAACTTTGTTACCAGCAGTTGTCTGACTTTAGTCTCCATTTCCTTAATTTTCCGAAATGTTCCCACTTCAGCCGGCTGTGCAAATATGTGTATTGTTTTGGGATGTTCACGATTAGTTGACTAGTCGTTGTTGCACAGAAATACTAGTCAGTATGTGCATGTATGTTTTTATATTTTTTCTGAGAAAAGCATTTCTGCTGAGATATGAATTGCAGAAGCCCACCATAGACTGAATTACAACATGCTTTCAATAATAGAATTGAAGGTTAAGTTCGGGATTTTTCAACCTGGAACCCATTTCCCATCATTTTGGGTCTAACTGACTAATGTGTGCAAAACATCTGCATTATAACCCTTTGGGGCAATTGCGCCTGTCAAAGTACGTCCTCTAAAAGTGCTTGTTTTTGCCACTGACAGGCTCAGATTGTGTTTGACAACATTATGGAAAGGATCCCTACAGACTCTTGCCGGCACTCCTCTCTCCAACTCTCACTCACGCTTCCACCATTCTCTTCCTGCAACAACTCAACTCGAGATTTCAGAGCGAGACTTCTCCTTGGTAAGGTAAAGAAAATAGTTGTATTTCTCTGTAGGGATCCTTTCCATAATGTGGTCAAACACTTGACCACATTATGGCTGAGCATGTTAGTTAACACTGAGCATGTTAGTTGCAAAAACAAGCACTTTTAGAGGACGTACATTGACGGGCCAAATTGCCCCAGTGGGTTACAATACAGACGTTTCACGGCTGCGTTCAATACTGGACCAATTTCAAAAGTTGTTGCTCACATGTAAGACCCAAAATGATGGTAAAGTGGGGTCCAAGTAGAAAAATCCCAAAGTTATCCTTTCACGTTAAACAACATGTAGTTGTTTAATCTAATAGTAATAGTTAGTAATCGAATCATTTATCTAATTAGGCCACTTAATTGAATCCGTTTCGCGATTCCCCACATCGCTCTTCACCCCGGTCAGTAACTGCAGTCAGGTGGGGTTCCGTAGAATAATACAACAACCATGGATGTATGAACGAGTTTGACCCGCTAAAGGATTGAACTCTGAAGCTGTGCACACACTGGGTTGCGGCCCTCAGCTCGCCTTGTGCTAGTCGCTTCAGAGGCGTATTGTTGAAATGTCAATGATTAGTCCGTTTCACGGTAAAGAACCCATGATCGACTTGATATTTACTCATGTCTTAAATTTCTTTAGTGAGTTTAAGCGAACGGTGGCTCACAGTTATCAGTAAATGGATCGATAAAATAAATCTAAAGAACTACATTCATTGTTTGCACGTCTTGACATACAATTTATTTTGGATGATTATTTTGATTTAAAACTTCAACAGCTAGACCCAACAACAATTCAACTGGTGTGATGCGGAACACATTCGCTACAGGAGAGCTGACTGCTATGATCGCAAAATTATTTTTAGCCTCATTGAAAATAGGATTTTGTTATAAATATATTATATTAAGCATTTCAAATGGCTCTTATAACACACACAATAAATTTCCCCGCCCATGTTTGGCCTCTTAGATGGTAATGTGCTCTGTTTTGATAGATACATTAACAACTAATTGCTGGTTATGCAATGGTTGCACATAATACAACTTAACTTTAGATTCAGATTGTATTCAGACCATTTCCAATAGGGACAAACCAAATGCAGTGCATGGTTATTCAGTCCATTTCAGTTGCTACACTTCCCTTGGGCAGCGCCAATCTTTTTAAAAATCTGCAGGCTGCGGCTCTGCTTGTTCTACTTCCTCCCCCGATCGCTGATTGGTCTTTGAATCTTAATTTTTTTTGGAAAAGGCTTTCAATGGGATCGCAAGACCGATCTGCAGAGAGAAACAGAAAGTAAACATTCTAGCGAGATCGGGATGGTCTTATGAGGCTGATAGAGCCCTGCTACCATTCACAATGATAGGGGGCCACCCATTGCACCACTGCTATGGGTTTATCATGTGATCTAAATGTTTAGGAGACTAGACACTGCTATGGGTTTGGTCATGTGATCTAAACGTTTAGGAGACTAGAAGGGAAGACGTCGTCGTTACCACTGCTGTTCCTGACCCTGTTTGTGTCAAGTAAAAGCAGTAAAAAAATAACAAAATAACAAAATCTGTATTAATATCCCTAATTTCCCATCTGGGAAGAATAAAGTAAATCTTATGTTAAAAAAAACGTTCAGTGAAAGGCTTGTGTAAGTGGGTGTGTTTCTGACGGCTTGTGCGAAGCCACATTCCCCAATACAACAGAACATGAGGGTGGGGCTAGGCATATGAGGGATCGTAGGCGAGGGAAGGTATTGATCCTACAGGATGCGTTCAGTGATAGCAGGAGAACATGGAGGATGCAGCAACAATATTATCAATATTATTCATCAGTGGAAGCAATGCTTGGTGTCACCAAAAGATGTGTGCTTTAAAAGATATGAGCCAACATGGTGAAACCATGGTTTCACATGCTTGTTAAACATTTACAATTAAATGTAAACCTGACCATTGATAACATGTCTCAGGGCAGGATAGTCTACTGGTTAGGGTTTTTACTTGGCGAAAGGTATCGAGTTTGAACCCCAATGTCCACACAGTCTACTTGTAGGCAACTCTGAGAAAGATGCCCAACCCATCAATGTAGGTCACGTTGGATAAAAGTGTCTGTTAAAAAACTAAATATATCATTCTAATTAGAATAATTGATAGCTTTAGCTCTTTCACATCTATTGTGAGGTCCTCTAGGTGTGACCACCTCACCTGCATATTCAGGGAAGCAGATGGTCAGAGGACTCTTCTTGATCTTCTCCTCGAACAGATCCTTCTTGTTGAGGAAGAGGATGATGGAGGTGTCGGTGAACCACTTGTTGTTGCAGATGGAGTCGAACAGCTTCATGCTCTCATGCATGCGGTTCTGACGAACACAGCAAGGACAGGTAAGAATCACATGCATATTGAAAGTCCTAAAATAAATGAATGGAGTTCATTTGTTTTTTAATACCATCTCCTCGTCCTCGGCCAGCACCAGGTCGTAGTCGCTGAGCGCCACGCAGAAGATGATGGCGGTCACGCCCTCGAAGCAGTGGATCCACTTTTTCCTCTCGGACCGCTGTCCGCCAACATCGAACATCCTACACAGGAAGCACAACGGCCAGGGGTTAAAGGTACAAGGGTATAGATGTGCACAAACCATGCGGAAAGACCAGATTATGGATTATGCTATGAACCAATAATAAAATCAGTATGATTGATTGACAGCCATTTCTGTAACAGTGAAGAATATATAAAGCCTAGCCCTCGACATGTTGTCTTGTAATGAAGTGAATACTAGACAAGACAAAACACTGCAGTACATGGAGTTCTAAAAATGTCTAACCATAGACTGTATAGAGTCCAACACAGAAGTGCTACTGTTCTCGTTTACATTTGTGGCCAGCGTGCTCGTGCGCTACCACTCAGTCAGTTTGACAAATTCTAGTTGCAACGCTATCTCTAGTGCAGCCAGGAAGACAAGAGACGATAATGTTATCACCCAGGCAGGTGTACATTACAAAACAATAGAGGCCAATCTCACCCAGGTATCAACCCGCACATTTTGTTCAATTTAGAAAGGATGTAGACAGTTTGTGATGGGTGTAGACAGTTTGTGATTGGTGTTTTCAAATAACAGTGACCCAATGGGAAATACAGGGGTTGCACCCTTGTATATTATATAACCTAGAGAACAGGTAATGATTGGAAGACCTCTGATAACCACGGCCTTGTCATATGTTTATGATATTGTTGTACCTGAGAAACAAGAATCAAGTGAAGGACTGCTGAGAGAATTAAGTGAAGGACTGCGCTGGTGGTTGGGACATCCTGTGAGAGCCCGTGAAAAAATGGTTGAACGTTACGTCTTGACTCGGTGGTCTGTTTGGAACAAAGGACTTGGAAACGACACCGTGATTTGAATCTTCCTCAATATTTGTCGAGACAGACCAGTCAGCCAAATCATTTGTGGATTCCCAGAAAGACCCGACAAGGACACAGCAATTGACCAACTAAGTGAGCATAACAGGCAGCCAGGCGCTTTAGTTCGTGCCGAAGACACTGGGACCCCACGAGCCAAGTGCTGAGAACTACTATTGGTGAAGTTTCCAGTCTGCAACACGTTATTTGGTGTAAGACATGCGCAGAAAACTGAGCTTGGTGGTCGTAGTAGCTAATTATTTTCAAAAAATAAATAAATGTAAATGTAGATTGAAGCACCCTCATCTTTTACATTTACAGGTTACGGATTTGAATTCTTGGTTAACTGTTAGTCTTCGTTTTATTGTCCTGCCAGACTTGTAATTGCTAGATTTTATTTGTTTTGCCTCCACCTCATGGTAGATTTCAATTTTTGGTTAACTGTTAGTGTTAGTTTTATTGTCCAGCCACCATCTGGCGGTGGCACCTCGTAATTGCTAGATTTTACTCGTTTTGTCTCCACCTTGTGTGGTAGATTTCGGAATCACAATTCAATAACATTTATTGATACCTGGCCTCCACATAATTTACTTTTACATACTGTACTTTAACAATCATTGTATCCTCCACCCTTGTTTAATTAATTGATTAAATAAAATATATAAAAAAATATGGGAACCACCTACCCTGACCACACCACATACATGATATCAATACATGGTGAATCCATCAAGACCTGTCACAAGAAATGGATGAATTGGACCCAGAAATCCTGTACACCATGGCCACAAGAGGGCTCATGGGACGATAACACCTATTGAAGTGTTATTGGCAGCCCGCAAATCAAATATATTCGAGATTGGACAAGCTGCACATCGCTGATTCACCGCACAATGGACAGCACAAGCCAAAAAATGTGGATACGCCAGATGCAAGATAAGGTCTCGAACGTCAAGGATGATAGCACACCACCACCACCACCCATCTCCCAAGACACATGCCCCATTCCTACCCCTCCATGTCCCATTCCCACCCCTCCAAGTGCTTTTGTCATGTACCCAACCTTGGATCGTGTTAAACACCATGCACACCAAATGGTGGTAGAAGAAAGACATACAGGACCACACCAAAAATACACTACAACTGTGATACCAAATGTGATAAACAACCCTGACCCATTTCAGCAAGGATGCACAGCCATGGAAAAAGGATTCCCCACCCCCTTACGAATGTAACTTTCCAATATAATCTGTCTAATTAGACTACCTATCTGAGATACAGAGATATATAGATATAGTGATATACCACTGCTACACAGACAACACCCAACTATTCCTTTGTTTCCCCTCAGTGTCAATATTGTGAATATTAAATCTGCAATTTTCTGTAGTGGTCCCAGTAGTAGTTGCTTTTAAAGGGAACTGAAGTAGCATATCACTTGACATGGTTAAGCTTTGTTTGAGTCAAATAATGTTATAAATGCAGTTGCAAGAACAATACTTTCCACAAGAGTTTTGGTTTGAAAGAGAACGTATAATGAAGCAAATGACACGCAGTAATAGTAAATGGTAGTTTATTAGTCAGTAAATTATACAGTTTTATACAAGGTAAAACACAGTATACACAATATGAGCATGACATACAGTACAGGGCTAAGGTAACTTTTTATATAATAATAACAACAATAATGCTCATTAAAATGTATAAAAAGAACATTTTACAAGTAAAAAACAATGAGAATCTAAGACATAAATAGTTAATTAAAATATAGGGATAAAATATAACATGAGTAAAATATGAAGTAATACACATTTGTGATCGACAGTAATTGCAAATGAATGAATAAACAGAATGTAAACAGGAATGTAGTAAAATGTATATGCATAATGAAAAGTACAAATATGTCTATGTCGCTGACGTTGGCGGTGGGGTTTCTGTCACTGTGTTGAGTTTCTGTGAAGTGCAGTAAAGTTTGAATGATTCACAACTCACAAGGTTCTCAACAACGCTCTCGTAACGTCACGTAGCGAAATAATCAGTGTCTTAATTCCACTTTCTATTCATAACGTTTCTACCACTGATTTGGAATCTTTTGATATAATATTCAGAGCATCTACAGTCTGTCGCTGCCGTCTATCTACAGGATAAAGTTAACTTAGTCAACGCTATGCAGAGTAACCAAAATAATCAGTGTCTTAATTCCACTTTCTACTCATAACGTTTCTACCACTGATTTGGTAAAGATATAATATTCAGAGCATCTACAGTCTGTCGCTGCCGTCTATCTACAGGATAAAGTTAACTTAGTCAACGCTATGCAGAGTAACCAAAATAATCTGAGTCTTTCTCCTCATAACGTTTCTACCACTGATTTGTTGTAACGTTAATATTCTGTGTACCTGTCTGATTTGTTGTAACGTTAATATTCTGTGTCTAGTCTGTTATGTTAATATTCTGTGTATCTCAGTCTGATTTGTTAATATTCTGTGTATCTCAGTCTGATTTGTTATAACGTTAATATTCTGTGTCTAGTCTGTTATAATGTTAATATTCTGTGTATCTCAGTCTGATTTGTTATAACGTTAATATTCTGTGTCTAGTCTGTTATGTTAATATTCTGTGTATCTACAGTCGTGGCTGCTGTTGGTGACCAACAATGTTCTTGTAACCTTACAATCCAAAGTTAATCCCCGGCATGAGTTTTGGGAACAAAACACATTGTTTATTTATGTTTTTTGATGATTTTGCATGCCGTCTATCTGCAGGTTAACGTTAGTCATCAGAGTTACTTGTTGAGTAAAGTGGCGGCACCCGTTCCAACATTGTAACATGTTATATACACACACTTCAATTTCCGGTAAATATCTACTAGACAAGCATTTTACTTACCTCTGAGAGAAAGACAAAATGGTCTGGTCAGTGAATTCAGAAGTCTTCAGTATTCAGATAGTAGTATCCAAGAACAGCAGAATACTCTGTCCTTACCGTGCGATAGACCGGTAAACAAACGGAACGGTTGTAAACGCCCCCTGCTGACGTAATTTAGGCCTGCTGCCAGCGCCTATTCATTTTGAAAGAACAACCAATGGGGAAATGCCAAAACTCTACCGGCCAATGGTGTAACTATCACTCCTACTGGCCAATGGTGTAACTTTATCACTTCTACCAGCCAATGGTGTAACTTTATCACGCAGCAACTTTGTCACTCAGTCAGTCAGTGACAGACTTTTGCGTTTATAGGGCTGGCCTCGCCTGCGGCGGTCCAGCCAAAAATAAAAAGTTTGATTATTTACATTACATTTTTACTGTCTGAATATAAAAAATATTGACATAATACAGATTGATAACCATAGTCATTATATTTGGGAACCCATTTGCACATATATTTTACAATTTATTGTAGGTTAGTGTTTGCCATAACCGCCCTTATGTTTTACAACAGTGCTAAATTTACAAGAAGTTCAACGTAGACGGAGCAGAGCCTGGGCCAGAAACCAAAAACCGAAGGGGTGGACTTACCCCTTTTTCCTGTTTCACGCAAGTAGATTAAGCTTTCGGAAGGGGATTTTACTAAGTGTATTTCTACAGTGGCCAGTCTACAGTGTTGATTTTAAGCCTTTATAGACAATGTCTTACTAGTGCTGGCTGGGTTTGTGTTTGCCGCAAATAGCCAATTAAGCACTTACAGATCCCTGCTTCCAGCAACATGATTCGTTCAAACAATTATGAAGCGAAAAAAAGAGAAACGCCCTATTCACCCAGATTTGAGCTTGTCTGCTATTGTTGGAAAGTATACAGTCTATGATTGAAAAGCAACATACAGCTGATTTGCTTTTCTGTTTTGTTGGTCCAAACAATTGAGTCGCTTTTTATTTCACTGGTTTATGTTGAAAAAAAGATTGATCCGAAGGTACATGGATTCACTATAAAGTATATACCGGTCTGGGTGATCAAACCATCGTTAACAGTCTCTCCTGACTTCACTGAAACATTTGTTTAGATCTTTTCGAATCAATGTAAAATTTGTGGACAGCTTTGTTCGAGCAGCTTCAAGTGCTGATAAACTTCTAGCTGTCAACTCAGCCTGTGACTGAGCTTGTCAACAAACAAGCATATGGGCGAGAACGCTTGTTTCACAATGAGAGCTGGAGACTGCAGTGAAAATTATGTAATCATTTAGCTCTAAGTAATGATAACGCAAACACAATTAAAATAAATTATTTTGGGTTCCAGAGTTCTATCGTTAGAAATTTCACAGAAAGGGTGAATAGTCTCCTTAAATAGCACATAACAAACAACGTAATTTGCAGGCTTAATGTCACCAGATGATCTGAAAACGTATTAGGGTTCTCCCCAAAGAATGCAATAATGGCAGTGCGCCACCAGTGCACAGCGCCACCATGTAACATTTCAACATAGGGCTGTCTCAACACAGACATTTAGTTGACGTCATCGTTTTTCCCAATTACATTTCTCAATCGGTTAAATTGGCTAAAACACATTTATTGGAATAACGCTTAAAAAAATAAATAAATAGCAAAATAGCAAATAGCAAAAATACTACATCACGAGTGAGTGGCTTTCGGATCCAGTCTTGGTTCGACTCAGTTACGGCAGAGCTTCAATGTAAAGCGGATTGCACACCAGACGAGCCATGGAGCACCACGTTGTACAGAGTCACGTAGTAGAAAGGACAACACATGTCGGAAGATTCAATGTTAGGTCTTGTTCTATGTTTAATATAATGGGTGGCAATGGACAAAGGTGTTGAGCAGTGCTGGAAGTTATAGCTAGTTATGGCAGCGCCAGTGCGACCCACTTTAGTTATCAAAACAAAAAAGGTGGTTTGTACATTGTGAAAGTTTCAGTGAAATTGCACCACAGCACTAGCACTATCCAAGCGCATGCAGAAAAAAAACCCACACTATTCTGGAGGACGGATCGCCATGAAGGAAAAAAAACATTGCCTATTACCTAATTACCAGCCTGTTATTATTTGTAGGTAAGGCTTTTTTAAAATATATTTTGCAGTCAAACGAGCTGAGAATACTTTATGAAGATAGATGATAGTGATGTTTTTCCCACTTAGCCTACGTCTGCGGACTGTTGGGGTCCGACAGCCCAATATAAAATTAAATGTAGGCCTACGAATTCTCTACTCACCCCAAAAATGGTTGTGTCCTCCTCACATAAGGAGACTTTGCTACTGCTTCTCAAAATCCACGGATCTAAAGTAGCCTATCCGATTAACTTAATCCCAAAAGTTTATAAAATCATGATGAAAAGTCTCTTGTGTATCAAGTACTCCAGAACCAATTTCACATAAAGTACAAAAGATCTTAATTTCCAACAAGTTGGAGCAAAAAGAGTATTCCTTGCGATGTGATCGGTCTATATATTTTGATAGGAGGGCGTCACGTGGCAGTGGCAGCTGCTACCTAGGTGCATTCACTTGAGACACGGTGGGATACCGTGCGCGTCGCTAGGTCGGCCGTGTGTTCAAGCGCGGCAAGGATCTTGGCCCATCATTAAATAGTCAAAAGCCACGCATTGTTGTTGGTTTGTTAGCCAATAGGATTGTATGTTTTCAACGTTTAGTCGCTGGCCCGGGTAGGTGGCAAGTTTTACAATAATGACCACCCACCAGAAACATCCAGACATCAAAACTGAAAGTGAAATGTATAGCAGCATAGCACTGCTGTATTAAAAATATCCCACATCTCAATAGCAGCTTATGCAGTTTGAATGTTTTTTGTAAGTTAGAAAGATATTAGATATTCAACATATATTCACGCTCTGAATTAGTGATGTGATGAACTAAAGACGCGATCACCGGTGTGAGTCCCAGTTGCAGTTTAAGTTTTTATGTTGGGCAAAATCGTTGATTGATAGTGTCTTCAACGCTACAAAAGCTAGTTCCAAGAGCTAAACTAATTACTAATTACTGCCTACAATACAAAAGTAATCACAACATGTTTGTGAAGTTGGAGGTTCCAAACTAGTAATGCGTACACTCAAAGACAGAAATGTTATTCACACTCTTTTTATAATATAATTAAGTAAATTTAAGTATGCAAACTTGTTGCCTTAAAGTCAACAAATTATATTTTACACTGAACTCAGGTTATTAAGGTTAAGTTTTTCAATGAGATAACATCCTGATT
>OMNR01038744.1:0-10035 GCA_900303205.1 Mora moro
ACATGACCGCCTTGTTTCTGGTCACCTCTGCCTACCAACAACTGGTCATCAGTAAGGTAATACGCTGTCTACTATGTGCACAGTGATGTGAAGGGGAATTTCTAATGGGAATACTTTGATTTTGACTATTTTGCATGCATTTTCCCTGCTCTTATGCAGGCATCCTAGCAGTGGGAATATTTTGCTATTCCCCTGCAATTTGGAATAATTGTTTTTGCTCGTTGCACGTTTTATGACTTTTTGCACTTTTTACTTCCCTGCTCTTATGCAGGCATCCTAGCAGTGGAAATATTTTGCTATTACCCTGCACTTTGGAATGCTGGAAGACCTGCTCTATTCATATCTTTATTTACATCAGAAATATATTGTTGTCTCTTTCGAACAAATGTACTTGTAAGTCGCTTTGGATAAAAGCGTCTGCTAAAAGCCGTAAATGTAAATGTAAATGTAAATTTGAAAAATGATTCAAGGATACATCATAATATATCTCATGTGATTATGCTTTTGTTTGGTACAAGTCAGTCCATCTGTAGGAGTGGTATTTGATGTATATTATATATCATATAACAGCCAGATTGGATAATGGCAATCTTTTATGTGTTTATGCTTATTTATCTTTTATAGGGTATGTTTATATTGAAAGACATTATTTTATTTTGAAGTGACTTCAGGTCTTTGAAAGGCTACAGGAATCCATAAAGGGGCTGAAGCCCCTTTATGGATTCCTTTATACTTCATAGTTTGATTCATTACCGTCGACCTGCCTGCCTGCCTGCCTGTCTGCCTGCTGTATCGCCTGGATCATGAAACTGCATATTAAAGGAAAGCATGTCAAAGACATGACAGACAAATCTGCCCCCACACCATCACTATGATGTTTATCTTGTGTATATTTATATATATTTATATATATTTATGTGTTGTCTTTGTGTATGTTGTACTACGTTCTGACCTTTGCATCCTCAACACATTTAACACTACCATTGTCTTAGATAACTAAAATAGTATGATTATATTTCAAATTGGGCCAGACTAGTAGACCTCTAATGTATGCATCTGTATGTATTGTATTGATATGTATTTAAGCCATTTTTTAAAACCCATTTTGATCTAAATTGTCATATTTTATAACAATTCAGATCATAGATCATGGATATAGAAGGCAGCACAAGACACTATCCTATTGATCTGCTTTCACAACCATGGGGTCTGTTAAGGTTTGAGTGGATCAATCATAGGATAACTAAGTGCAACGCTGTGAGGATTCTTCTGTTAAAACCACCAGGTACACTTCAGCATAAAACAACCCAGTAGGATCCACTCAAAATGAACAAACAAAATGTGAAGGAGAAAATCCATGGGGGGAGAAAAAGAGCTCAAGTAACGTGAGTTTCTCTCAAAAACTAATCCCATGACACGCGCTACCAGCTTTTAAAATTGAAGTAACATTGACAAAGCCATGTTTTTCAAATGCAGAAAGCTGGCTATGTGAAATAAAAAAGGTCAAGTTAATGTATTACTTAAGGATGGGTAAGGTTGGGGTTTAAATAACACAATTATGTTTTGAATCAAGTGATAGGAAGTCAGGGTATGGTCAGCAGCCTTTTCTTAGGCTACCTTTGGAAGTCAATATTAGTGATGTTTTTCAGATGTCTGGGGAGGTACAAACTTTGTTTGAGTTTTCACCCAAATACTGACCTGACTTGAACTCAAGTTGAAAGATCTGACTCAAGCTCTGACTTGAAAAAATAAAACATACACACGCCTTATAGCCCATACACACACATATATATATATATATATATATATATGCAAATACCTTTACAAAATGTGGGTTCCATGTGGAATATTTAAAAACCAGTAAAAAAAAATCGTCTAGATGGACATTATGTTAAAGATTGAGAAACTGACTGCACATTGATGTATCAAGAACCACCCCACTCCAACATTAATAACCTTTAAACCCATCAAGTCTTCTTGTCTGGATTCTAAATTGTACTGCAGTGACGATCATAGACACATATACATAGACATATATACATATATACATAGACATATATACATAGACATATAGACATATAGACATATAGACATATAGACATATATATATACATAGACATAGACATATAGACATATAGACATAGACATATAGACATAAACATATATACATAGACATATAGACAGACATATATGTCTTTATATACATATATATATATATATATATATATATATATATATGTCTTTGTGTCTATGGTGGCGCTGGCCTTCCAGGTTGCTTTTCATGCGTGGGGATTGCCATGACACTGGTCATACCCAAGGACCCTGAACTGACGAACGCTTAAATAATCAACAGGTGTAGCCTATAAAGGTAATCAGAGTACATCCATGGTGTGTTTGATTAATCCTCTTGATCCTCCAGCGTGGGACTCGTTGGCTCTGACTGTGGAACCACGTTCATCGTGATTTGTTACTAAAATATTGCAGTTGCAAAGGGTGCTCAAATATGTAATCAGTGACATTTAACAACAAGCCATGACTGTCGGGAACAGGATTTGTGTCTGCCTTAATATCCAAGCGATTAGAATTGCGTTTCTATAGCAACATGGATTTCCACACACTAAAACGGGTGTTTTAATTTGTTCCTCTGTATAATTAATGTGGCTGGGCAATCGTTTTGTTTAGTTATAGACATTATAAAACTGCAGTTAGCTTTCAACTCTTACGTAAATACAAACTGAAACAACTCCTAAGTTGTTTTAATGAGGCATTTGTGCATGTTTTTGATGAAATAATAATAATCTATTTTCTTGTAGGTTTTTTAAATATGCATATTGTTTTTCAGAATGTGCCCATTTCAGCTGAAATGATTTGTATTTAAGTCTATTCAATTTTAATAACATAGTGTAGCATTGGACACATTTGACACAAAGGGCTGACTGGAGCACTCAACCACATACACAAATTGGTTGTCACTAAATATATTTTTTATGTACAAAAAGACCGAAAAGTTGTATGGATGCCGTATTATCGGTTATAATAGTCTCTGTATTTGAATGAAAGACCATGGTCAGTACGTTGGGGTATGGAATGACAACATTACTTTCTTTAGTACTTTACTTTAGCACCCAATAAACAGCAGTGGATAGTGTTGGGGGACAGCTACTAATATACGTAGGACAGGGAACGCTGGAAATCACATGCAGTAAAACATGACACCGGCCCTTAAGTTGATTATGACGTTGATGATGTCAACATCTGTTTTCTAACTCTGCTTGTCCTTTAATGTTTGCATTGTTTTCTATTCATTCGGGGTATCAATGAATCCATTATAGTGCACTTGAAAAGAACATAACGGTGTACAGATGGACTCTGATTTACTAACTTAGAGCAACACATGTTGAAGTTAAATTGTCCATGAAATGGGAGATATGTATCTGTATCCATGCATAATTGCAAAAGGCAAAAACAATGTATATGTAATGTGGTGTGTCCACAGGTCTGCAGCCAGCAGTATGGGCAGGCCAGCGTGGAGTGCAGGGACCTCCCAGGGCACCCTGAGGCCCAGAAGGCAGTGCAGCGCTCCTCCTCCGTGGTGATCCTGCTCTACACCTCCGTCCTCTCAGTCCTCTCCATCCCTCCAGCCATGCTCCTGGGCTCCTGGTCCGACCAGAGGCAGGGGGCCGTCGGAGGTACACTTCATACCTCCACGCATCATGTGACACCCTTTTCATTAGTTATTTCTTATTTAAACAACTCAAATGACGTAAATATAAGACATGCACACAGACGCACGCACACACATGTATGCATATAACATTTGTACTGCAATTCACAAACGGTTTAACATTTACATTTCCCGCAGAGATGAGAATCCAGGGCCATGCGGGGACGCTTGTAGTACGACTCGCTGATCAAAATATATATCATACATTTGCAAGAATTTGCATATGATTTTTCAAAACCTTTTCACACTTGAGTGCTGTCAGATTGGCAGCTACATCAGCTCATCAGTTGTATAACACCAACACCCCCGCTGGGCCTCGCTTCTCCTCCCCCCGCCGTCTCCCGTGATCTATTGAACCAAATTCGTTTTCAATTAGACATGGCCGCTGCTGCGGGTCTAGCCAGCAAAGGGCTCGACTCGAACACACAGAAGCTTACCATTCTTGTGCCTGAATGGACATTTACTTTAGTTTTTTAGTTTTTTGGCTTGAGCTGTTCCCTGTGTGTCCTTCTGCTGATTGGTTGGTTGATGTTTCACTTACCAATCAGCCGTTCAAGTGTGTAATAGCGATGACCAATCACATTTTGTCACATTGTTTATTTGTTCTATCGCAGAAATTGAAGGCCACTTTTAAAGTTTCCAAATTGCGGGAGCACCTGCTTAACGTACTCACTGCCAAGACCTCTTTTCTTTTTTGTTGATTCAAATTCTTCCAAGTTTGTATGGAGCCCAAAGTCTTACTTTGGTTTTTGTATGTAAACATGTCCATTGTGGTATTGATGTTCTATTGAGACCATGAAAACATATTGGCTCATACCAATCCATTTCCACGATCCGAAGCACTTTGAATGGAGGCATACATATGTCCTTGGCAGGCAGTGTCTCTTACAGACGGTAACCTCCGACCTGAATGGACCTTATTTTCACCCAGTAGCCATTTATAAAAACAGTAGCTAGTCTGGTAAAAAGTCTGGGTATTTGACTGTGTGTGTTAATGGTATTAACCAGCTGTCGGGTCACCCCCAGCCATGTGGCGCATGGCGTCACATGGCCACCCGGCCACCCGGACGTCAGAGCGGCGTCTGCGTCCACCGGGCTTCGCTTTGTATTTGGAAGCCTTGAAGGCTGCTTGTGTTCCATGACGGACCACCCATAAGAGCCTGTCTGCATAACAAATAATAACTCATTCATTTGATGAGGTATTTACTACGAATAAATATGTCACACAAAACAAATACATTATTAAAAATATCTATTTAATTCACGCTCTCAGAATAACTATTCTCTAATTGTTTTTTTTCCATGCTTTTGTGTTGACTATTAATGTGCTTTGGCTCTCTTTGGGGTCATTGAATCATTCTTCATGAATATAACATTTGATTCATTTTGTAATATATGGTCTAATATCTAATATAGTCATACTGGTTATGAAGATGTCGTTTGGTATATCCAATAGATGTATCAAATGGTCATTGTTGTTTATTGCTAAACATAACAGGGTAATGTGTATTATACAATGTGTTATTGATGACATACAACACTTGGTATAGTGGTGTAGCATACTTACACTACACAGGGATCTATATTTATTTATTTACCCTGGCGCCAAACTCATTGCCGTTGGTAATGAGAGCACATGTCTTGTTGGAGAAGATATACACGCAAATCCAGTGGTATAAAATATGAAGATCCGATGGGATGGAAGCGTTGTTTGAAGTCAGGATAAACACCTTGGGAGCAGTCTTCAGTCTGTAGACTTTTATTTAGACCATGTCTTGTTGTCTAAAATGCTCTCACATTTGATCAAATTTGATAGAAAACCTGTTATCAACTTAAGAGAAATGTTTCAATGCAATGAAAATAAAGCTAATTTACACAGTGACAAAAGAAAATCTAATCTGGGGTTGTCAAAAGTATGATGAAATATTATGAAATATCAAGAAATATGCATTTGTGTTCATAGTCATTGGGATGGGTTTTGTTGACAGGTTTTCGATCCAGCAGGCGCAGTCTGGTTCTTCTCTTGCCCTGTCTCCATTCCTTGGCCAGTGGAGGCCTGCTCATTGCCATGGCGATGGTTGACCAGTTGGGGGTACTATGGGTGCTGATGGCAGCTGGCTTGGTCGGACTGTCAGGAGGTACAAGTTCACTATTCTTAAGGTAAATATATACGTTTAAATACACGTCACAAGTATGGGGCTTATTTTATTTTATTGGATTCCATTATATATGCAATACAACTGCCAAAAATATACAGGAAATTGTGTATGTAGACATATATTCTGTATATGATTTAGTACTTTTATTGTTTTCGATTTGTATCTCGTCTTATATGACTACTGTCCTGTACTTACTGCTGTGGTACCCACATTTCCTGTCTGGGATCAATAAAGTCCTATGTTATCTTATCTTAACTTATAACGCTAATGGTGTGGCTCTTGAGTTTTCACCCAAATACTGACCTGACCTGCTCTTGGTGTGGTTCAGTAATGTGAACATGATAGTCAGGCAAAGGAGAGGCAGGCAAGGTAGATTAGGCCCCAGCTGTGTTGTATTGGTTGGAAAATTGATGCCCACGCATGCTTGTACATTTATGTTTTATATCAATTCAAATTATCTGTTTTTTTTGGGTTTTTTTGTTGTGTTGTAGAGCTATTTCAGGTAAACATTAAGAGTCAACTATTTCACTTGAACCAGGATGTGCCATAGAACTATGCTGAATAAGACTCTTTGTCTGGCTGTCAGTTCCTTCAGTTATCTCGCAGATCTCACAGCAAGTACCGGAGGAGGTAACAGAACGCTACGCATGGCTGTGGCTGAAGCCATGGTATTTGTGGGTGGCACCGTTGGCTTCTTGCTAGGTAACACCTTTTTAAGTTGACTTTTGTTGTAGCTGTTATAGATATAGATCCAATTTGTTTCATCATGCCATTATAATATTTTTTTGGTATTGTGTATTCATGATATATAGTACAATTACTTATATAAATATGTTTCATTTTCCAAATCATTTTCTAGGTGGATATCTGGAGCAGCACGGTGATGGGCTGGTTTTGGCCTTCTCTTTGTTCTGCTGCTGTCAGCTTCTCTGCATTGCTTACATCATCATTTGGTTACGAGACCCCACCCCTCCACCGCTGGTCACGCCCTCATATGGGGTAAGTGGGGTGAAGGGAGCCTTGTTCCTGGTTGACTAGGATGTCAGCCATTTTGTAGTCCAAATATTTTGAGAAACGTGGAAAATTTTAGAAAAAGCCCCAAATGTTTTATAAATATGTTTAATTTATTTGTTTGTTTGATTAATAATTTTATAATTAAACTACTATTAAGATGACTTATTAGCTTAAGTTCATTATGCCAAAGAATAGTGCATTTTATTATGGTAGAACCAAGAAGTTCAGTTTAATAATGCCACTTGAAACCAAGACAGCCAATTGATTTCCTGAGAACGGCTTCCCAAAGCTCAGTCAAATCTCATTATTTGTGGATATCTCTTGTCGTGTCCTTTTGTCAATCTACATTGTCTAACAATGCAGACGCATCATCACATCTTTTAAGGTGAATAGAAATGGAATAAATCCCTGGATCATACCGAGGTGTCGGTAGACAATTAATCACGACTCCTCCTGAACTGGGGTTACCGCAGATTCTCTCAGAATACCAACAGGAATGGCTTGCGCCACTGAATCCTGAATGCTAAAATAATACCGCTCTAGCTGAATATGTGACATATGAGTGACGTACAAGTAACTGCCTTTCTTCCAGGTAAAAAAAACCAAGAGCAATGAATTAAAGTTGTGACCTTGCAAAAAAAAACGTGGGGTTAGGCAAAAAGGCTACATTCACAATAAAATTGCAGAATAGTAACAAGCCTGTCATTGTAAATCAGCAGATCAGCAGCTTAAAATAGATGATGTAATGACCATGCAAAGAGAAGGTCCATGAAAACACGCTGAGATGCTGCATAAGGTGCAGCCATCGAAAGTCACATTGTTGCTTTCTATCGGCATAACAGGCTAGGACTATTGTGTATGTATAGATGGAACATTTAAATGTATTTAAAAAAAACATTCAGCTGTGACTTCGGACACCCGTATGAGTTCATTTATTGGGAGATAAATGTTACATTTTTACCAGTAAACACACATATTCAACTGGGAAGCTATTTGTGGGGTTTCTGACAACTTGCATTTCATGAGATATGATGCGATATACAACAGTTACAACAGCGCTATGCTTTGTGGCAGCTGTGTGAGGTAATGATGGCTTTATCGATCAGGACACATTTCAAGGCAAAGCAAAACTGATGTATTTAAACTTTTGAGGGAGAGGGATAGAGGATTCAAACATAACAAAACATCTTCACCCAATCGGGACAATCTTCTTCCTTCTTCCTTTTATGCACGGTAGTTCTCTGTGTCACACCATGCTCTCCCTTAGCCTCTCCTCCATCTGCTTAGTGATTGGCAGCTGCCTCACCTCCAGGTTTGGGGCCAGCTGCCTATCATAATACTGATTGCCCAGTATCATGCCCAAACATAGGCGTTTCCTGAAGGTCCTGAACCATCAGCCCTGTGGAGAGTGTTGATGACACGGAAGCTCCACTGCTTGTTAACTTACATAGTTGATAAAGAGCATTTGGTGCTCAGATAGCCTGTCAAGGGTAAATACATGAATTAAATTACACACATGCTATGTCAAAGAATGGAAATAAATAACTTAGTTTTCACCTTACTCGTTTAGATGTAATAGTACATTTAATATACTTTTGTGTACCAGGGCACGGGTAGTAGACTTATCTTCACTAGTTTAGTCTACTACCCTCTAGTGCTCTGGTACATAAAAGTAACAGACCCATAAGTAGTGTTATGATCTGTGTTTGTCCTACGTTAATGCCTCTGTGAACAGGGTGTGTTAGATGTGGAGCCTAAAACCAGATATCCTGTACTAACACACACGTCATGTCATACTGTCCATCATATGAGGCAAGTGCAATATATATTCATATATTTAATGTTATATAAATAACATTGCTTTCCCACTTCCCACAAGGTCACGGGTATTGGGGCTAGCCTGGCATACAGCCATAACATAGAAAAATAGCATGACAAGGAACATGAGTTGCGGAAACCCAAGCACACATTTGGACACAGTGAGCAAAGGTCAAATAAACTTTGAATTAAGCTAGCCAAACTGTGAAATTAAGGGGAGCTTCCATTGCAAGGGGTGGGAATTTTTAACTCAAAGCCAATTTAATAGTTGGCTCAGGATTTCCCACTTGTGGTTATCTAAAAAAGTTGAGAAAACAACTTCATGAATCAATTGAATTACTTTGCATGTGTTCTCTATCCTTAAGTTAGCCAATTTCAAAATGTATACTTCTATATCGACTAGCTGATGAGACAAATGCATGTAAGGGAGGTGTATGCTGCTAGAATATATCTGTGGATTTATTTTTGATAGAAATGTAAACATCGTCTATTCATTTTGGAAAAACTTTTTATAGGTAACCACAAGATTAACATGAAGTGTACATTAGTCAAATGAATAATTGGATTTATACAAATACAGTCAGTTATATTATGTGTTTGCACATTTTGCCAACACTGTAGTCACAAATAAATACAATACAATACAATTCAATATATATATATATTCTATGCTATAATATATATTCTATAACACTGGGAAAAGCAAGTGATGTCTGTTGTTAATCGTTAAATGAAAGGTGACAGCAGCAGTAGCTACATTCTCTGAACAAAAGAAAATGCCAGTTTTTCTTTCTATCTACTTTCTATCCTCCTCAGTCTATCAACCACAGCAGTGCTGACGAGGTCCCAGGCAGCCTCATGTCACATGCCAGGAGGTCTGTTGCTGTGGTGTTCAAGAAGAGGCCGGATCGGGGGAGGTTTAAGCTGCTGCTATTGATCATCTGTACATTCATTAACAATCTAGTAGCCGTAGGTGAGAAAACACATATACACATACACACACACACACACACACACACACACACACACACACACACGCACACACACACACACAGTCGCGTTTGACAGGTGAAATTATGCTGTGTTGAAATTCAACTCACATTCTGAATTGTAACAGTTGGGTCCGTAAAAAAATTACATTCAAACCATTTGCATAATTCAATAGAACAGCTGCAAAGCAAAGGGATTTCAAAACATGCAATTTTAACCGTGTGTGTGTGTGTGTGTGTGTTTTAGGTGAGACCACGATCTCTCTGCTTTATCTTTCCTATGAACCCAGAAATTTTTCTACTGAACTCTACGGGATCTTCTATTCAGTCA
>OMNR01038745.1:0-19135 GCA_900303205.1 Mora moro
TCCTGGTTTCTGAGGCAGACCTACTCTGGGCTCTTCTGCGTCACTGTGAACCCCTACAAGTGGCTGCCAGTGTACGATGCTGCTGTGGTGAATGCATATAGAGGCAAGAAGAGGATTGAGGCTCCACCCCACATCTTCTCCATCTCTGACAATGCCTATCAGTTCATGCTCACAGGTATCAAACAATTTGCACGATATTAGCTATCACAAATACTTGTGCAATAATGCAACTAATGCAATTCTTACCATTTTTAATGTACATTTAATACAGATAGAGAAAATCAGTCCATCCTGATCACGTAAGTATCATCCATTACAAAAAGTAAACATATGACAATAATATGGCATGGCATTATTGTAGCTAATCTTTATTTGATGTCCCCAAGTGGAGAATCTGGTGCAGGGAAGACTGTGAACACCAAGCGTGTCATCCAGTACTTTGCAACAATCGCTGTCGCTGGACCCAAGAAAGCAGATAACGTTCCTGGAAAGATGCAGGTTGGAACAATGACATCATTTTTAATCTTACGTGAGAGAAATTAATTTACATCCTCAGTTGGAGGTCACTTTCATCCAAATGGACTTCCAAGTGAGGCTGAGAAAAATCACCCCATACAATCAATATTGGAGCAGCTAAGAAGTGCTGATACCAACAGTGTGTCATTTCCAGGGGTCACTGGAAGATCAAATCATTGCAGCTAACCCCTTGCTGGAGGCCTATGGTAACGCCAAGACTGTGAGAAATGACAACTCTTCCCGCTTTGTAAGTTTGTTTCTATTGTAAAGTGATTTTAAAACAATATAGGCAATATATAGGCAATATAGTGAACATATCTATTCATCACAGTATTGCTTATATTGTGCACATCTCAATCCTTTTCTGAATAGGGAAAGTTCATCAGAATTCACTTTGCGACTTCTGGAAAGTTGGCATCAGCTGATATCGAAACATGTACGTTATTTTGTCTAACCCTAACCCTTGTATTAATATGCTTATTGTGTGATCCTGCTTATTAAGCTGGACATTGCTTGTATCTTGTTACACAGATCTGCTGGAGAAGTCCAGGGTGACATTCCAGCTATCTGCTGAGAGAAGCTACCACATCTTCTATCAGCTCATGACTGGACACAAGCCTGAGCTTCTAGGTATGGTAAAAGTAGACCATGTAGACCATGGCATGCTTACTTTTCACATTAAGTGTGGGTAAGCAAAATTAGCATTTTTTTATTTTTTTATTTACTTTTTATTTTTGTTTATTTGATGGTTTGTTTTCCAGAGGCTCTCCTCATCACCACCAATCCATTTGACTATCACATGGTCAGTCAGGGTGAAATCACTGTCAAGAGTATCAATGATGTTGAAGAATTCATCGCCACTGATGTAGGCTTCATTTGAATTTTAAACCATTCACCAGTCATTCTAAATTAAGTTGGTTGATTTTGATAACTATGTATTTGAATCACAGACAGCCATTGATATCCTGGGCTTCAATGCTGATGAGAAGATTGGCATCTACAAGCTGACTGGTGCTGTGATGCATCATGGGAACATGAAGTTCAAGCAGAAGCAGCGTGAAGAGCAGGCTGAGCCTGATGGCACTGAGGGTACAACTTTAAACAATGGACAACTTACATGTTTTAATCATTTCTTAGTTTTATTGAAAAGATAATGGATTTCTTACTAAATGCATTAATATTGTGTTGATGGCTTTAGAGGCAGACAAAATCGCCTATCTCATGGGTCTGAACTCTGCGGATGTACTCAAGGCTGTGTGCTACCCCAGAGTGAAGGTTGGGAACGAGTTTGTCACCAAAGGTCAAACTGTGCCCCAGGTAAAACATAAGTACATTTGAATGTAAAGAAAGGAATTTGTATTTAATGTTTCGTTCACATTATGTATAACCATCCTTTCACCTTTGAACCTAGGTTCATAACTCAGTGATGGCTCTCTGCAAGTCTGTCTATGAGAAAATGTTCTTGTGGATGGTCATCAGAATCAATGAGATGCTGGACACCAAGCAGCCCAGGCAATACTTCATTGGTGTGTTGGACATCGCTGGGTTTGAAATCTTTGATGTAAGTGAGCGATACAAAGCAATGATGTTGATGATTTGTGGTGGAAGAAGCACAAACAATGGCACTATGTCCTAACTGTAACTTTCTGACCCCAAAGTACAACAGCTTGGAGCAGCTGTGCATCAACTTCACCAATGAGAAACTGCAGCAGTTTTTCAACCACCACATGTTTGTACTGGAGCAAGAAGAGTACAAGAAAGAAGGAATTGAATGGGAGTTCATTGACTTTGGTATGGACCTGGCAGCCTGCATTGAGCTTATTGAGAAGGTAAACTCGCTTATGGAAAATGAATAGAAGATGAAATAGAAGATGAATGTGTGGAAGTCCATCAACATATACTATGTATTTACTGATCAACATTTCACTTATCCGAAATGACAGCCAATGGGCATCTTCTCCATCCTTGAAGAAGAGTGCATGTTCCCCAAGGCCTCAGACACCACCTTCAAGAACAAACTCAATGACCAGCACCTTGGGAAAACCAAGGCATTTGAAAAGCCAAAGCCAGCCAAAGGCAAAGCTGAGGCCCACTTTGCCCTGGTGCACTATGCCGGCACTGTGGACTACAACATCACCGGCTGGCTGGACAAGAACAAGGACCCCCTGAATGACTCAGTTGTTCAGCTCTACCAGAAGTCCTCCATTAAGCTCCTGGCTTTGCTGTATGTCTCACATGGCGGATCAGATGGTAGGATGTACTCCTGACATCATTATCATCATGAATGATTGAAACCCAATTGCACCCAGAAGTGTTGATACATTCATTGATGGAAATTACATTGTACCTTCCTTGATAATGATATAGATATACCTATAATAACATAGCCAATAACTTATTTTCAAATACAATGCAGATGCTGCAAAGGGAGGAGCAAAGAAAGCTGGAAAGAAGAAGGGTGGTTCCTTCCAGACAGTGTCTGCTTTGTTCAGGGTACATATTTTGAAGTTTTGTTGTTTGTTATCTTTTATAGCTCCATTTATTTAGAGCATACTGCATACTTCACGTACATTCATTTATCTAATAGGGTCCACGGTATGGTGGTATTTCACACTGTGAATGTGAGACATGAAAATATGTGGTTTGAATTTGAGTACAGAAGGAATTATTATTATTACTTATTAAATGTATCGCATATTCTGCATTTTATAGTCGTTTTATAGTTTTTCCACACACATTTGTATATAGTATTTGCACATGATTACATGATGTTGTATTTATTTTCCAAACAGGAAAACCTTGGGAAGCTGATGACTAACTTGAGGAGCACTCACCCTCATTTTGTGCGCTGCTTGATTCCCAATGAATCCAAAACCCCAGGTGTGAACCAATATACCATAAAGAATCCATAAACATTTTGTGAAACAATAGCTTTTATTTATTTATGTATAACATTAACCTTTATAGAAGGTAGAATTCATTCAAGACTTCTGTGCTATGTTAAGGTCTGATGGAGAACTTCCTGGTCATCCACCAGCTGAGGTGTAACGGTGTACTGGAAGGTATCAGAATCTGCAGAAAGGGCTTCCCCAGCAGAATCCTCTATGCTGACTTCAAGCAGAGGTAGCTCTTTAGCTATGGTCTTAATCTGCTATTCCACATCACCATGTTCACTCATTTACTGAAAGTACAATATATTTTTCCATCGTTTCAGATACAAAGTATTGAATGCCAGTGTCATCCCTGAGGGACAATTCATTGACAACAAGAAGGCCTCAGAGAAACTCTTGGGCTCCATTGATGTTGACCAATCACAGTACAAGTTTGGACACACTAAGGTGAGGCAACACTCAGTACTGAATCATGAAACAGGGTTGTTAATGATGCTAATATTATTATATTTGTTGACAGGTATTCTTCAAAGCTGGGTTATTGGGTCATCTGGAGGAGATGAGAGATGAGAAATTGGTTGAGTTGGTGACCATGACTCAAGCTATCTGCAGAGGTTACCTCATGAGAAGAGAATTTGTCAAAATGATGCAGAGAAGGTAGCTCTATTGTGTAAATTCTGAATTCTGAATTCTGTAATTTTGTAAATGAATCTGAATGTTTCCTGTGTTTGGTATTACCAGGGAAGCCATTTACTCCATTCAGTACAACATCCGCTCATTCATGAATGTCAAAACATGGCCATGGATGAAGCTCTACTTCAAGATCAAACCTCTTCTCAAGAGTGCTGAGGCCGAAAAGGAAATGGCACAGATGAAGGAGGACTTTGAAAAAACTAAGGAGGAGTTGGCAAAGGCTCTGGCCAAGAAGAAGGAACTGGAGGAAAAGATGGTGACCCTCCTGCAGGAAAAGAATGATCTGCAGCTCCAAATCCAATCTGTGAGTAACCCTGAGGAGAAGCATTTACTATTTCCAGAACTACAGGTTTAGAAGGAATTCATTCTCCTTCATGGTCCTTGTTTTCACTTTAGGAAGGTGAGACCTTGTCCGATGCAGAAGAAAGGTGTGAGGGACTCATAAAGAGTAAGATCCAGCTGGAGGCCAAAGTCAAAGAAACGTCAGAGAGATTAGAGGATGAGGAGGAGGTCAATGCTGAGCTGACGGCCAAGAAGAGGAAGCTGGAAGATGAGTGTTCTGAGCTTAAGAAGGACATTGATGACCTGGAGCTGACCTTGGCCAAAGTGGAGAAGGAGAAACATGCCACTGAGAACAAGGTTCTGTTCTTAACCAAATGTGCCCTGCTCCACACAAGCCATTCATGTTGCAGTCATGCACTTGTTATACCAATGATATACAATATTTTTTAGGCGAAGAACTTGATTGAAGAAATGGCATCTCAAGATGAGACCATCGCCAAATTGAGCAAGGAGAGGAAAGCCCTCCAAGAGGCCCACCAGCAGACCCTCGATGACCTCCAGTCAGAGGAAGACAAAGTCAACACTCTGACCAAAGCCAAGGCCAAACTGGAGCAGCAAGTGGATGATGTGAGATGCTAATTTGTTTAAAGTGGCACACAAAAGTCTTCATTGTGATAAATGTAAATCAAATGTCAGACCAAATGGGCAGTGTTTTACTCTTTAATCGTGTATTACACTGTAAATGCATTAGATTGAAGGTTCCCTGGAGCAGGAAAAGAAGCTCAGAATGGACCTTGAGCGAATCAAGAGGAAGCTTGAGGGAGATCTGAAGCTGTCCCTGGAATCATTAATGGATCTGGAGAATGACAAGCTGCAATCTGAAGAGAAGATTAAAAAGTGTGCAATAATGAAATCAAATATAGCTTGCTGCCTTAATGTTTTGCCTATGACACAAATGTTATACCTGTTCTTCTATTTTGAATAAACAGGAAGGACTTTGAAAACAGTCAACTCGTCAGTAGGATAGAAGATGAACAAATACTTGGAATTCAGCTTCAGAAGAAAATCAAGGAACTGCAGGTAAAATCTCACCTTTGACATGTTTTTTTCTTTGGAATGGAGATGATTACTTCACTCATGTAGGATCTTGACATTAACAGGCTCGCATTGAGGAGTTGGAGGAGGAGATTGAGGCTGAGCGTGCTGCTCGGGCCAAGGTGGAGAAGCAGAGATCAGATCTCTCCAGGGAACTTGAGGAGATCAGTGAGAGGCTTGAGGAGGCTGGTGGAGCCACTTCTCTTCAGATTGAGATGAACAAGAAGCGCGAGGCTGAGTTCCAGAAGCTGCGTCGAGACCTTGAGGAGTCCACGCTGCAGCATGAAGCCACCTCTGCAGCGCTGCGTAAGAAGCAGGCTGACAGCGTTGCAGAGTTGGGAGAGCAGATCGACAACCTCCAGCGTGTCAAACAGAAGCTGGAGAAGGAGAAGAGCGAATACAAAATGGAGATTGATGACCTCTCAGGCAACATGGAGGCCGTAGCTAAATCAAAGGTTAATTTTCTTAAGATTTTGGTCTTCACCATTAACCACTTTGCTACTACAGTTCATCCATATCATTTTATATCACTGATCATCTGCAGAGTAACTTGGAGAAGATGTGCCGCTCCCTTGAAGACCAACTCAGTGAGCTGAAAGCCAAGAATGAGGAACACATGCGTCAATTAAATGATGTGAATGTCCAAAGATCAAGGCTGTTGACTGAAAATGGTGAGCGCAACATGTGAAATGATGATTTACAAAAGAAAAAAGTTCTAGACAATCTTCAATCAAGTAAATTGTGTTTCATGTGATCAGGTGAATTCAGTCGCCAGTTGGACGAAAGAGAGTCTCTTGTTTCCCAGCTGACCAGGGGCAAGCAGGCTTTCCTCCAGCAGATTGAGGAGCTGAAACGGCACCTCGAGGAGGAGGTCAAGGTATGTAGTGCTGTCATCCTAATAGCCCTGGAGGAAATATGACCAGGTTGAATTGGACATAATTGGTATTTTCTTTTAGTCAAAGCATGCCCTTGCCCATGCGGTCCAATCATCTCGTCATGACTGTGACCTGCTCAGAGAGCAGTATGAAGAGGAGCAGGAGGCCAAGGCTGAGCTGCAGCGTGCAATGTCCAAGGCCAACAGTGAGGTGGCTCAGTGGAGGAGTAAATATGAGACTGACGCCATTCAGCGCACTGAGGAACTGGAGGAAGCCAAGTATGTCAATACATTTCTGTCTCTATCTGTAGGACTGTACTGGTGATGGTGTAGGCCTGATGTTAAATTGAATTTCCAACTCAGGAAAAAGCTTGCCCAGCGTCTTCAGGATGCAGAGGAGGCTATTGAGGCTACAAACGCCAAATGTGCCTCTCTAGAAAAGACTAAACAGAGACTGCTTGGTGAGGTGGAAGACCTGATGATTGATGTGGAGAGAGCTAATGCTCTGGCTGCCAACCTTGACAAGAAGCAGAGGAACTTTGACAAGGTACCATCATTTCTTATGAGCTTGCAGAATACATTGATCAGTCTGATACAATAGGATTCTCAATGTTTTCTTTGAACTTGCAGGTTCTTGCTGAGTGGAAGCAGAAATATGAGGAGAGCCAGTGTGAGTTGGAGGGAGCTCAGAAAGAGGCTCGCTCTCTAAGTACTGAGATGTTCAAGATGAAGAACTCCTATGAAGAAGCTTTGGACCACCTTGAAACCCTCAAGAGGGAGAACAAGAACCTGCAGCGTATGGAAACCTAACATTGAGCCAAATATTTGTATTGATAAAATGATTGCAGCCACAATTAGTATTCTAATTTCAATAATCATCCTAACACAACATAATCTTTAAGATATTTATTTGTCAAAATAAGTATATATTTTTAATAAGACCTTTTCTCTTTACAGAGGAGATTACTGATCTGACTGAACACATTGGGGAATCTGGAAAAACAATCCATGAACTGGAAAAAGGGAAAAAGATCGTGGAGTGCGAGAAAACAGAAATCCAAACTGCCCTTGAAGAGGCAGAGGTATACAAAATGTCAAAAACTAATGTTTTGATTTTAAATAAAATTAAGTTAATGATACATTTTACAGAACTTAGTCATCAGTTGTTATTTTTAAATACAGGCAACATTAGAACATGAAGAGTCCAAGATCATCCGTGTTCAGCTGGAGCTTACCCAGGTCAAGGGTGAGGTTGACAGGAAGATTGCAGAGAAGGATGAGGAGATGGACCAGATCAAGAGGAACAGCCAGAGGGTGATCGAAACCATGCAGAGCACTCTGGACTCAGAGATTAGGAGCAGAAATGATGCCCTAAGAATCAAGAAGAAGATGGAGGGAGATCTCAATGAGATGGAGATTCAGTTGAGCCACGCCAACCGCCAGGCTTCTGAAGCCCAGAAACAACTGAGAAATGTTCAGGGACAGCTTAAGGTACAGTAGTACCTTCACAAATTATAACCATGGGTTAAATAATGCATTGTTGCGAACATTTCGTATTTATCTTGCCTTAGGATGCCCAACTGCACCTTGATGATGCCCTCAGAGGAGAAGCGGATATGAGAGAGCAAGTAGCCATGGTGGAGCGCAGGAACAACCTGATCCTGGCTGAGATCGAGGAGTTGAGAGTAGCCCTGGAGCAGACCGAGAGGAGCCGCAAAGTGGCTGAGCAGGAGCTGGTGGATGCCAGTGAGCGTGTGGGACTGCTGCACTCCCAGGTATAAATAATCAATTCAAAACCACCAGAATTTTGTATCATTATTATTATTTATAGATTTTTCCAGTTTATTAGTGTATAATGAATAATAAACGTCAGAATGCATTTCTCTTGTAGAACACAAATCTCCTTAACACCAAGAAGAAGCTGGAGGCTGACGTCATCCAGATCCAAGGTGAAGTGGAGGACGCTATCCAGGACGCCAGGAACGCTGAGGAGAAGGCCAAGAAGGCCATCACTGATGTGAGTCCACGGTATCAGTTATGGAAGACATTTTGGAAGCAATGTATCAAAGAAATAGGCCATATATAATGAAAGAACATAATTCTGCTTGCATAAACAGTATATTATGAAAGCTTTTCCAAGACACCACGTGTTTCATGATGTTAGATTCTGCAAAACAAGGAGTAGAGCTCAGCATTTTTCTGTAGTTTAATGAGGGAATTCTCTATTCTCTATTATCGCTATTAATGTGAAATTAATAACTAATTAACTAAATTAACTAATATCATACTATAACTAATATAACTAAATTGTGTTTGTAGGCTGCCATGATGGCGGAGGAGTTGAAGAAGGAGCAGGATACCAGCTCTCACCTGGAGAGGATGAAGAAGAACCTGGAGGTCACAGTGAAGGACCTGCAGCACCGTCTGGATGAAGCTGAGAGCCTGGCCATGAAAGGAGGCAAGAAGCAGCTCCAGAAACTGGAGGCTAGGGTAGGTCTGCTTGACATGTCCTCATGACAATAGAACATTTAAGTGTACTTGTGGGTGGTCATGACTGGGTGTTATTTTTGATTGTAAAGGTGCGTGAGCTGGAGTCTGAAGTGGAGGCGGAACAGAGGCGCGGTGCAGAGGCGGTGAAAGGCGTCCGCAAATTTGAGCGCAGAGTGAAGGAACTGAACTACCAGGTACAGAGGACTGCTGCTGCTCCACATAGCACTTTTACTACTACTAAAATTATTACTACTACTACTACTACTACTACTACTACTACTATTACTACAATACTACTACTACTAATAATAAGGACAACAACAAGAAGTATCATAATAATCATAATCATTATAATCAGAATAATCAAACAATGAATAATAAATCACAATGAAATTGATATCAAGACAAAATTGGATAATAAACAAAAATTATTACTTTATCTAGCTCTTACCTTAACTTGTGTTTACAGACTATGATTCAAACCCCTAGAGGACATAATCACCATTACACAAGTTAGAAGTTTCCCCAGCAAAACTAGTTAAAAATAAAACACTTTACCACTGTCTGTAGTCTGTAGCTATAGTATATGTTCCCAGAGAGGAGCTAAACTGTTTACAGGCTAAGCATTTAAGGTTCTAGTGAGATGAGTAACTGAAAAGATTAATAATATCCACACATGCATACTGTGATCTTATTGAAACTGATTTGTGAGGACTAAGAATAGAGACTAACGGTGGTGGATTATCTCGTAAAGTAATTTTACATGTAAACACATTGCATTATCACACTTATACCATGGCCACTTGGAAATCGTATTATAATCGTAAATATGAAGGTGTTGATTCATATTTTTAGGTGATTCTGTCTCAAAATATAAACCTTTTGCTTGCACTATTTGCTGTGTTCCTGGAAACACATGGTCTGACCAGAAAAATATATCTGACTAATACCTGGAACACAGTCAGCCAGGCACCATAGTTAACATGAGATTCATATGGAATGATAACCTTACTACTTTAGTAAATAGAGAATATCTTAGTAACGACCTGGCAATGGACAAGCTTTCTAAATGTTGTCAGTGTCATCGTGTCAGTGGGCCAGTTTGAGTGATTCACACTCAAAGCCGAAGTGAGCGAGGCTAAGGAAGATCATGTTTATGAAACATGCGTGTAACATGCAGACACATTCCCCTCTCCCGGTACACCTAGCTTAGGCACATTGGTAACACGTGCACACAGTGCTAATAACACCAACTGTCCAATATACCACAGTTTAGTGCAGCGTAAAAATAATACTGGATTTGCATAGCAGGTGCGTCCCCCATCTTCTTTGTTAATCATCTTGATAAATATACATTTAGAACTTTAGGCCCGCTTCAAAATCTGTTATGTCACAATATTCCAACTTACTGTACAAAAATGTGCCCGGCTTAACTTGCTCTAAATGTCAGACGTTCAGGACGAGTCAAATGAACGGAAGAGGCTGAACTGTGGGCCAGCACATGTGAGGAAGCCAATGTCAGAGTAGCAACATAACATACTTTTGAGAATCATTGATTTCAGGAAGATTTTATTGTTTTGTATTTTGAAGGGGAGTTCTTTATTTTCGCTATCTTGTTAAATGCCAGTATGATATACGTTAACAGGGTTATATTAGTTGATAAATGTTGCACATTAGTTTAGAATGGTAATGAGCTATGCTGTTATCTGAAAATAATGCACACCTCTCAACACTATAATTTTCACTGGCTGTGGTATAACTAATGAATGTCACATCTATGTCATTTGTTCTGTTGTATTACTTGCTGTTTTTATTCTTATTCTTTTGCCATCAATACGATATGCTTTACCTACAGACTGAGGAGGACAAGAAGAATATCACTAGACTCCAAGATCTGGTGGACAAGCTGCAGCTGAAGATGAAGGCCTACAAGAGGCAGGCTGAGGAGTCTGTGAGTAGCACTCAATGCCATCTGGCTTTCATGAAATCACCATTTTGGTTAAACGGTTCACAATTTACAAAATATGTTTTATGATACAGGAGGAGCAGGCCAACACCCACCTGTCCAGGTACAGGAAGGTTCAGCATGAGCTGGAAGAAGCTCAGGAACGGGCTGACATCGCAGAGTCCCAGGTCAACAAGCTCAGAGCCAAGAGTCGGGAAATTGGCAAGGTGTGGTGTTCACTTAGTGTTACACACTAATCTATTGTATCCATGATAATCCAGTAATAATGCTCATATACAGCATTGTTATCATGATTTTTACCCAAAAAGAATATGACTTCAAAACATTTTACACCGTATTGACATTTTTATAAGCCATGGAAATGCATATACTAACCATTGTATGTCTTTCATATTCCATTAAAGGGAAAGGATGAAGAGTGACCACCATCAAATAGATGAGACGGTATCAAGAAATCATACAATATGATTAGTATTACTCAATTGTCTACTAGTGAGCAACGAGAAATAAATTAAGAAGCAACTTCGATATCAAGTCTTTTTTTATTATATATGATCAAGGAGAATGTCAATGTGTGTCAACACCATTTTTTCTGAAATATTGTATATATCATTACCCCTTCAGCAAACATATATGTATAAAACAGTAGGATGTAAAATTAAGAAAGAAAAAAACTTTTAGCAGTTTTTATGTAAATATATCCTCATCTTTTATCCCTTAAAGTTAACTTTTATAGGTAAACTTTTAAAATACCCTCACTGAACATACATCTAGTTATATTAACTGTCAATATTTCACTAATGGTGATAATGACACTAATGTGATAATGACACTGATCATCTTAAGGATCTTCCTCAATGCCATGTGTGTTAACTTAGAAGTCATTTGATTCAAATAGCCATTGTAGAGAGCTACAACTCGGATGGTTACTACTAATTTTGAAAACTGGATTTAGTTTAAAGGGATCTTTTGTATTTCTAGAGACTGTACAGGTCATTTACATTTTGAAAATTAGATTTTATTGGACAATGGTAAATGTAATTGAGTAACAAATCAAACACATTTTTGAACAATTTATGTATCACTACCAAAAAGCATTTCTTGATTAAGAAAACTCATGACTAACAATTTACTTCTCAAGTAAATTCAACATCTGTTTTCAGGAAGTAACCTGAAAGCTCATAAAAATACATTAAAAAAACATCAGATACATTACAACATACACAGCATCCATCTTTCAACGGTATATATACTCTGTGGCAATGGAAACCCATGCAACATTGGCAGTGTCTTCAAAGGATCCAGAGAGCCTCCACCATAGGAGGAGAAGAACAAGACAGTCCAATATCAAAGATTGTTTCCCGATAAGACGTGGGGCTATAAATGACAAATGGTTGAACTCTGAGGACATGGAGACGGCTATATTTGTGTTCCTACCAAAAAGGAAAACACTGGAGCATAAGAGATCAAGTAACACATTTTTATTGAATATATTTGCCTATTTGGTGAGGTGTGACGTCCTCAGCATTTAGGTCTTAATGCCCCCTGTCCACCTATGTTCAGTGTCCTCTTTCAGGAAGGAAAGAACGCAAACTCCCACTCACATAACTTGAGCCTCCTCTTATTGCCTATGGGAAAACAAACAGTTGACCTGATGGAAGGCCAAGCTGCAAGGTTAGCCTTGTCTTCAGACAGTCTGTCAGGACATAGTATAACAAGACCATTAAAAGGATTGATACCAAAAATACATCCACACCCCTGAGACAACACAAGCGCCTGTTTGGAAACCTGTAGACACAGATCAGGGCACCAGCTGTTTTCTTTGGCTTCTACAGATGACAATGGATATACATTAAGGCCAGACGTGAATGCTTGACATATCTTGTAGAGTGAACTGAGGAGTTTACTTACAAAAAAATCTGGATTTAGAAGGTCGCTTTTCCGGGGTTAATACCAGTGAGCAATGGAGTAAAGGGGTCCTTCATTCATTATTGGTGTCAGTGGGCAAAACCATGGTAATAAGAGTTGCAATTTACACAATGATATTGCTAAATGGTTCACAAAATCTGAAAAAAACGTGTACATGTATTTATGACTGACAATTCTAGTTTTTCAGTTTAAGAAATAATACTATTTATTTCAAAACTAAAGAATAAATTAATAAAAAGGTGCTATTGTTCTCCTGATTTGCGAGTTGTGCGCTACCTATAGCTAACTGGTGTAACCATAGATTTCCAGTGCAAGAGATCAACTTCATGGGTAAAAATGTTTGACATACCCACTTTAACTCTATTGTCCTCTGTTTACTGTCCTTTTGGCGCCATGCCAACAATTTAAAAGGCAGACAGTCACTGACATTTCAGGACACGGTTCAGACGTCTCATACATCCAGGGTTCAGACGTGGTATGGAGAGAAGGAGAGAGGGATGGGGGGCAGGGGAGGAAAGAGAGAGAAAACATTTTTGTCATATGGTCCATAGTACACATTTCATTCTAATGAAGATAAATAAATGGAGACAAACTGTGCTCCATACAGAAATAACAGAACTTTAGTTTTTCTTATAAAAGTTGTAAAAGTTAAGTAGACTTCATTTGACGATGCATAAAACATGATTTTCTTGGGTTTTTCCTCAGATGACATTGGTGTAATATTGTAATACTATTACTTAATACTATTAATACTATTGTAATAATAATATTCAGAACATTTGACCTTTTACTAAAGTGATTGGATGGCTGATATGATTTAGTAAATGTAGTAGTGAAAAATAAAATATTTACATTTGAGTGGAGAAAATGTATAAAAAGTTATCTAAGCTAAATGGTTTAAGATTGTCTTGTGTTCCTTGAGTATACTCTTTCCTCCTTGTATGAAAAAGCTAGTTATAAACTAGTAATTAGTTATTATGTGGTTTAACAATCTATTGATAGTAATGACGGGGCATTGGAGCAGCTTGAAACGAACTGGAGCTATAGCACTCATGATCTGAAATAGAAGTACTGAAGTATTTAGTCATGAATAATGTGTCATATGTTCTAATATCAAGTAATATGTTTTATTATGTGGATAAAGTACTAATTTACATAAAAGACCAACAGCCCCATTAAGTTAAAGCACCGACTGGAATTTATTTCAGATTTTTTTCAAAGAAAAATAAGAAACATTTTCATGATATGAAATCATAATCAAATCATAATAAATCAAAATCATATCCCTTACGAATATTTACCCCCACATTATTCAATGTTGTATTCAGTGTCTATGCATGGTTCTATCTCTCAAACTGCTTGTCCCATCTGAAGACATTAGTCATCAGATTAAATGCATGGTAGAATTCATTACGTTTGACAGCCAAGGAGTAAAAATGTCAGGACCTTGGCATTAAATTGGCCATATAAAGATGCTTAATCAACGTTTTACAGGTTGAAAGGTACTGTTTAACAGTTGTTAACGTAAGTTAAAGATTTGGCAGCCTCATCTAAGGAGGTTTTTTTAAATGGCAAATCAATGTTCTTTCTAATTTCCATGCACAGTTCAATCATAAAATGGACCAAATCAGTCCAAATAGAAATCCCCCCCCTTACGGTCACCGAGAACAAATTGAATCAAGTGCAAAAGCTTTAATCAAACCTAGTCCAGAGCAAGTGTTTTCTCTCTATGGGGTGGTATCATCGGTTTGACAGGTCTTCAGATCAGCAGACGTTGCACCCAATTCTGCCTTTTTGTCACGTGAAAGACTTCCAAGGCGTTCCCAGCAGTGTGGCAGTGACACCCGAGAGCTTCTCCACAGCTAAACTGGGCTCTCCCACAGTGCCAAGGTGCATTAAGGAGATTACACATAAGACCAAAACAATGTCTGAACTTGAGTAACCGATATGCCTCCCAGAACAACGTTTACACATGGTTAAGAAAAGCTGTGTTCTCCTATTTATAGTCTTTGAAACTTAATCTCTGGTTTTAATTGGTTCATGTCCATTGTGTAGCCATACAATATTAGAACAAGTATTGTACATAATACAAATAGTTTCCTTTATCTGTGATGTATGCTGTATCTAAATATTTAGGAATGAGTGATTTGTCTAATGTACAACTATTTGATGTGCATGGCACATGCACTTATTTTTCCAGTGACATCAATGGAAAACTGTACATGTAGACATACAAAAATTAACTCACAAACACAAAAGTACAATATGAAGTATTTTCTTTTAATATGCATCCTAATGTCTCCAATAAGTCAGTCAATCAGGAAGTATTGTAAATGTGTAATGTATGTAACGTATCGACACGTGACTTAAGGATGCCACATTTCGTCATTTGAGGGCAAAAATACCCGTCCAGTGTGAAACATCATGACCAAATAGAGTGAGTGCTTTCTGCTGAGTGAACACTTATCCCGCTATATAAGACGCAGCCCTGAGTGGCACAAAGCACTGACAGGCAACCAGTCAAGGTGAGTGAGTGTTTTATTAGCTTGAGCAAGGCCAGCAGCTCACTGAACAATGTAGAGCAGGACGACTTACTGCCAACATGCTCCCAGAGGGAACAATGGGATGAATAGGATTTAAAGTGCAGCATGAGTATGTGCACAGATATAATGATACTAATAATAATCATCATCATCATCATTTAAGTATTCACTGTTAAAAACCTAATTGGTGTATCTTTTTTAGAATCCTCACTGTAACCGCCAGCTGTTCTTCTAAGGGGATTGAACGTGAAGGTAAAAAACTACTTGATCACTCCTTGATGATCCAAGTTGTCCACTCTTTGAAATTATTTCTACTGTAGACAAATCTCTTTATATTCTACGTGTGCCTAATAAAGAGTAAAAAGGTAGATTCAACAGCCTATAATTGAATTATAATTGAATTGAAATAAATAGCTTAGGTGTTGCTACAGACCCTCGAACGGCTCCGCATTCAGTTCATAGAAATGTGTTAGAATGTGGAAATAGAAGGATTGGTAGTTAAGTGTTCAGTGAAAAGGTTTTCCATTGTTCTTCATAGTGAGCAGCCATCATGGGGGACGCTGAAATGGAGTGTTTTGGCCCGGCGGCTGTGTTCCTCCGGAAGCCGGAGAGAGAGAGGATCGAGGCCCAGAACACCCCCTTTGATGCTAAAACAGCATTTTTTGTGACTGAGCCCAAGGAGATGTACCTCAAAGGGAAGCTGACAAAGAGGGATGGTGGCAAAGCCACTGTGGATACGCTCTGTGGGAAGGTGCGAGCAGTCACACTGGATCTCAGCCTGTCACCTAATACTACAGTAGGAGCATCAGAGTAGAAGCACGCAAAGAGTGGCCATGCATGAAGGGCTTAAAAGGCTAAGATTCACATTAGGCATAAGCTAGAAGCAATATGTGAGCCTAAGGATATTCAAATACAAAGTACTTTATGTATCTTGAAGGAATTGTTTGACACAATTGCTCTGCTCAAGATAGAGAAATAATACAATAGTTAAACATGATTCTACTTAGGATGTGGTTGGAATTTTATGTTAACACACAACACGTCATATTTTTGTTGTGTTGTACCAAAATGCTATGAAATGTCTGATAATACATTTAGGGGGTTCTTAGTCCATGTTTTTAGATATAGTATGTGGGGGAAATATGCACAATTACCATTATGATTACAATGATTATATTCTAGAATATATATAAAGCACAACTTCACAAATTCATTTGCACTTTCTGTCTTTGTTTCTATGGCAGACCATCACTGTAAAAGAGGATGAAATCTACCCCATGAATCCCCCAAAGTACGACAAGATTGAGGACATGGCCATGATGACCCACCTCAACGAGCCCACTGTGCTGTATAACCTCAAAGAGCGCTATGCAGCATGGATGATCTACGTGAGTCTCAACCGACAATGCACATGAAACCCTTTAGACCTATAATGTAACGAGGTCATACTGACATGTATCCTGGTTTTGGAGGCAGACCTACTCTGGGCTCTTCTGCGTCACTGTGAACCCCTACAAGTGGCTGCCAGTGTACGATGCTGCTGTGGTGAATGCATATAGAGGCAAGAAGAGGATTGAGGCTCCACCCCACATCTTCTCCATCTCTGACAACGCCTATCAGTTCATGCTCACAGGTATCAAAACCATTTATGGGACTAGTTTTTCCTGTAGTTTTATTTAAGTCAACACATCAACATGGCTTTATTGCAATTAGTATGCAATTCCCGAAAAACATCCTAAAAATATGTGAACGGTCATAGTCCCATAACATTATATGGCGTTTTCTTTTCAGATCGTGAAAATCAATCTGTCCTTATCACGTAAGTTGAGTATTGAGGAACAGTTTTGATATGTGGTGTGATATGAGTTATAGTACGTAGTTAAAGGTCCATTTTGTGTAATGTTAATGATAGACTACTTCTTTAAATGGTTAGTCTATGAGTGCAGTCATGGTGAACAACAAGGTCAATTATAATTAATAATTGCTTTTCACCCTCAAAGTGGAGAATCTGGTGCAGGGAAGACGGTGAACACCAAGCGTGTCATCCAGTACTTCGCAACAATCGCTGTGGCTGGTGGCAAGAAGGCAGAGCACACCTCTGGCAAAATACAGGTACTGGCCTTTATTAAACTGGTAAAGGTTGTGGTAGTGGGCACCTGATTCAACTGGTCCCAAAGTACAATGCATGAATGGTGATTTCAAAGATCTGTGATGGCCTAGTTGCACTGGACCTTGATCATGTGTTTTTCGTAATTGATGTGATTTCACTTTTGAGTCCCAGTTACTACAGTGGGGAACATAACTTTTTTTGTCTTACCTACTTGTCAGTATGAACGGTAACTATGGTAACAGTACCTCCTGTCATACTTAAGGGGTCCCTGGAGGATCAGATCATTGCAGCTAACCCCCTCCTGGAGGCCTATGGTAACGCCAAAACCGTCAGGAATGACAACTCTTCCCGTTTTGTAAGTGTTTTCTAATCATTCAAGATTTTTAACAGAACACAATAGATTCTAAAAAATATTAGATTACAGACAAAATACATATGACCAATTCACTGTCTTGTCTCCATCAGGGTAAATTTATCAGAATCCACTTTGGAACAACTGGGAAGCTGGCCTCGGCGGACATTGAAACATGTAAGACCAGACATTCAGTTTGTTGTGTGCTGCAACATGACATAAGTTACAATTATTTTAAATAGTTTCAATGTAAAAATGAATTGATCTTGCTTTCTACATGAACCATAGATCTGCTGGAGAAGTCCAGGGTGACATTCCAGCTGTCTGCTGAGAGAAGCTACCACATTTTCTATCAGCTCATGACTGGCCACAAGCCTGAACTTCTAGGTATTGGATTTTGTATTATAATAAACACAGCATGCTACTGTGGTGACTTCTCACCCACAGTAGGCTACATACATAATAAAACACAATTTCATTTTCACAGAGGCTCTCCTCATCACCACCAACCCATATGACTATCACATGATCAGTCAGGGTGAAATTACTGTCAAGAGTATCGATGATGTTGAAGAATTCATCGCCACTGATGTGAGAAGACCAACTTCATAAAACTGTTCATTCATTAACATTCAATATCCATTCAACCAGTCCAGAAAAAGATTCATATTTGCACTAATTGCACTCTCTTCTAATTTCTCACAGACAGCCATTGATATCCTGGGATTCACTGCTGATGAGAAGATTGGCATCTACAAGCTGACTGGTGCTGTGATGCATCATGGGAACATGAAGTTCAAGCAGAAGCAGCGTGAAGAGCAGGCTGAGCCTGATGGCACTGAGGGTTTGTAATTCATCTTAACTTCAGTAATGCGTTGGGCACCATGCAAAACTCAGCACAACATTTAACAGCTATAGGGAGAAAATGTAACATATTTCTCTCTGTCTAATTTTCAGTTGCTGATAAAATCTCATACCTCATGGGCCTGAACTCAGCTGACCTGCTTAAGGCCGCTTGCTATCCAAGGGTAAAAGTAGGAAATGAGTTTGTGACTAAGGGCCAGACTGTTCCACAGGTAATATGTCCCCTATGGCATATACCATGCATGTCTTAATGATATGTAAACATACCATACTTTTAGCTATGGTAACATTATTGGCATGTTTGTTTGTTTCAGGTCAACAATTCAGTGATGGCTCTCTGCAAGTCTGTCTATGAGAAAATGTTCTTGTGGATGGTCGTCAGAATCAATGAGATGCTGGACACCAAGCAGCCCAGGCAATACTTCATTGGTGTGTTGGACATCGCTGGGTTTGAAATCTTTGATGTAAGTGAGCGATACAAAGCAATGATGTTGATGATTTGTGGTGGAAGAAGCACAAACAATGGCACT